>JASCZI010000223.1:6139-38687 GCA_036250425.1 Stylosanthes scabra
AGGGACGGCGACGGCTTACCTGTGGTCGTGGGGAGGAACGGCGACAGCAAGAGGCGGCGGTAGCGAGGCAAGGCGACGGAACTCCTAGTGGCTCCCTCTCGAGACCCTTCGGCCGGCAGCACGTGAACACGGCAGGCGGTTCTCGACGGACGGCATCGGCGGCTTCAACGGAGTGGCGGTGGGTTCCTTGCTGTGGCAGCGGCAGGGTGATTACTCTGCTAGGGTTTGGCCTCCCCTTCTCTTCCTCGACGACAATGAAGGAAGATGGTTTCAGATTTTGAACTTATGTTAGGGTTTTCGTCGGATTTTCCGTCGGATAAATCCGACGGTGCATGAGTCGTCATTTAAGGAAACATGGCGTTTTTTGTTTTTGATTTTCCGTCGGATTTTTCGTTGCACAGTCCGACAAAAAAAATGGCGCCAGCTTAAAAAATTTTCCCACCCTCCATTTGCGTCGACATTCCCGTCGGATTTGCTTCTTCGACGGAAATTATCTCGTCAAAAATACACTTCGTTGACTCCACCTCAAAATCCGACGGAAATTGCGTCGGAAATAAGCCGACGGAAAATTCGACGGTAATTAGCATGTTTCTAGTAGTGTGCCTTCTTCCTCCTCCTTTTTCGTCATCTTCTTCTTCTTCTTCTTCTTCTTCTTCTTCTTCTTCTTCTTCTTCTTCTTCTTCTTCTTCTCTGTTTTACATTATTGTTGTTGTTCTTCTTCTTCTTCTTTTTCTTCTTCTTCTTCTTATTCTTCTCTGTTTTACATTACTGTTGTTGTTATTCTTGTTCGTGTTCTTTCAAAAACTCCACCGAAATATAAAGCAATAGTGCACCGAAATAGAAAGCAACATTGGACAAAAAAACCAAAAGCATAACCAAACTAAGGAAATCATGTAAAACTCAATAATGCATCGAAAATGACAAAAAAAGTTGCAGAATGAAATCTGACAACAGAACACGAAAACGAAAACGACGATGAAATCTAACAACATTGCAGAACACAAAAATGCACTTACCTGACGTAAAGAACGTGAATCACGAAAGTTGAAGAGAACGATGCAGAAGAAAAAGGAGATGGCAACGAAGTCAGCAGAAAAAACGAACGTGAATTAACAAGGTTGCAGAGAACGATGATGAAGAAGACGAAGAACAAAACAGAAAACAGAAATTGACGCATCAAAACGAAAAAGAATGTTAGTAAGAAAGAAAGTGGTGTGTGATTGAATTTGCTTGGTTAGGCTTTTGCTTAGTAAAAACACTTAGTATATATACAATTATGTTCTTTCGTTGTTATAATAACTTTTTTTGTGTTGGCCAAAAAACTTTAAAAACCATTTATTTGTATTCCATTGAATATTTTTTTAAGGTATTTTAGACCCGGCAGATCTAGACTAATCAATTACGCCTTATTGAGTGACCATTTCGAGTGATTTGACGTGACCATATTCCCTCAAGCCACTTCCACTTGTGCTACGAGATGTGGTTTCTATTAAATAGTTATGGAGATGTTAAATAGCAACCTAATACATCTTACCATGTTAACTATTTAAGTTTGTCACGTTAGAATTTTTTTGGGTAAGGATGTCACATTAGGTTTTTTTTTTAAAAGTATCCTAGACTCAACAGGCCCAAATTAATCTTTTATGCATTATCTAGTATTTCTTTTGAAAAGTTTGACATGGTCACATCCCTCTCTACAGGGATCGATTTAAGGGGCAGCATAGGTCTGGCCCCAACATTTTGAAAAACATTGTTATTTAATTTCTAGTATAATATAATTAAAAGTTTAGTCTAAATATTATCTATTTTTAATAATTAAATGACAATTAACTATTTTCAAATAGAATTTTAGGTAAAATTATCAAATTTTTAAAGTTCTAAAGAAAATTGATATAGATTCTATTATCAATTAATTTTATGATATATTATGGATATATCTTTGTAATACATTTTATATTATAATTATTTATATCAACGCATTCATTATTTATTTATATTTTGAATTTATAATAAATATTATTACTTTATACCAACAAAATTATAAAAATACATATTTATTAAATACATAATAATGTGTTTTTAATGTTATATTCGAATTGTAATTTTTTTATTTTACTTAAAATTTAACCAATGATGAATGTTTTTATATAAAATTACTAATTATCAATAAATAGAGCCATGGATTGAATTTAATTTTTTTTAAGTCAAATTTAATAAGCCTGAGTCAGTGACTTGACTCAGCTCGAGTCAATTCTAACTCTATTTTCGACCCACGCATAATTAATTTTCTGAATCCGCCCTTGCCCTCCCCTTCAACCAACTTTGATATATGATTATTATTATTATTATTATTTTTTACATACTTTCTTTGTTTCCAATATTGTTACGGTCCAGTGTTTTCAACTGGCTCTAAAACACTTTATCGGCCCAAATTATAGAAGACCACCTCAAGCACATGCTGAAATTATAAAATAGGTCAAAGAACAATAGCCAACAAAAAAAAAAAAAATCAAAGAAATTGAAGAAGCTATTAACAAAGCTTACCGTCGCTTAGGTCTTATCTCAATTAGCAATTATCTTACCATAAGTGACAACACCTGAATTCAAAATTTCCATCTCACTCTGAAGATTTGCCATCCTCTGAGTCCCAGCTCTTTCAAATGGGAAAGGCAAGAGAACTTGAGACAAGCAACGCACAATAGCTAAAAGCCAACAGCAGTTCTGTCACACAACTCTGATGAGTAGGATAATTTTAAAAAAAAATACAAAAAAAAAAAAAGTAAGAAGAAGTGGAGAAATAAGGGAAAAAAGACAAATTTTTATGTTTTTATTTAAAAATGTATGTGTTTTTTTTTATTTAAAAAAAAAAAAAAAAACTTTCCAAGAGCTTTTGTCTTTGTCATTAAAAAATGTGTATATTTTATTTGTAAGATTTATGTGTTCCTAGTATTTATTTATTTATTGATAACTTGATTGAAATTTTGTTTAAAAAATATTTTGATAACCTAATATTTATATATATGTATAGCATTCGCTAAAGTGTTAAAGGCTATTTAAAGAGAGTTGTAACACAAGATTATTTGAACTCATAGCAACTTAGCAAGTGGGACAGCATGGATAACCCAAAAATCCTCATCACTTTTGCACTCTGCTTCTGCTTATTGGTGCTTGCAAGTGCAAGCTCTTCTTCCAACTATGTTGGAAATGAGAATAACAATTATCCTCCTCTCAAAAATCGTAAAATAATCTCCCCAAACCACCATTCCACACATAAACTACTCACTAAAGAATCATATGTAGTGATCTTTGATGCTGGCAGCACTGGAAGCCGTGTTCATGTTTATCGTTTCAACCAACAGTTAGATCTTCTTCACATTGGCAATGATCTTGAGCTTTTTGTCAAGGTTACATCCTATTTTCTCCTTTCATTTCTTCCTTTCTTTCTCTTTCCCTGCTAAGAGAAAGGCTAAGATGACAATAAAATTCAGTCCAAATAATTCAAATTTTGATTTAGGAAAAAGTACTTTTATACTTCTGAGTTTTCAAAACTACAACAAATTTATCATTAAATTTTGTGAAATATCTAAAAACCTATAATTTTTTTAAAAAAAAATAATACAATTAACCCTATGTTAGTTTGACTTAGTTAAAACAAACAAAAATTACTTATATAGCTGCTAAAGAAAACATTTGTGGTTTATATTTTTTTATCATTGAAGTGATTTTATAAGAAATTCTATTGGTAGTCTTTGCTTCTTTTAGCTAAATAAAATTAGTAGAGGGACTTGATTGTACCATTTTTTCAAAGGTCAAAAGTTGTTAGTTATTTCATAAAAGTCAGAAATGAATTTATACGATTTTTAAAAAATCACTAATATAAATATTTTTTTCCTTTTTTATTTGGTGTTTATTAATTATGGTTTAAATAAATGAATAATTATTATAACTGTTATATAAAAATTATAGATGCTAAGTCAAATACAATAGTGTTAAGTCACCAAAAAAAATACAATAGTGTTACTTTTAAATTACAATTTACAAGTGTGTGCCACCATGGTTACAGCGGTAAATCTTGCAATTTCAGACCATGTGGCTTTAATTAAGAAGCGGTTTTAAATATTAAAAAACATTACTTTAATTTAAAGAATTTTTTAACAAGAGCAATACTTTTTAATTGTTACCAAAGTCACTATAATAATAATTATCACAGCATGCGCCGAATAAAATATTATAAAATTGGGAAAAGAAAAACAGCGAGAAGATTTTGTAACATTGTAGAAGAAACAGAACAGCAAGATTATTTTTAACAAATATAGAAATTAAAAGAATTATAAATTTGTTTCTAACTCGATTAAAAAGTGTATATATGTAACTTTAAGTTTGAATATTTTTCTTTTCTTATTTTCTTTTAAAAGTAGAAAATGTGCTCATCATCTTAATAGTTCTTGATGTTTTGGTGTTGTAGACTAAACCAGGTTTGAGTGCATATGCAGAGGATCCAGAAGCAGCAGCAGAATCTCTTGTTCCACTCTTAGAGGAAGCTGAAAATGTTGTTCCTCAAGAGCTGCACCCCAAAACCCCACTTAAAGTTGGAGTCAGTAGAATTCCATAACTAACTTATCATTAGTATTTACATATATCATTAAGTGAGGATACGAAATTATTATGAAACATTATATAATTTTAGTGTAATTATTATTTTGGTAGTGGAAATTTTGAATCATAATTTATTACTATGATGGTAATGCAGGCAACCGCAGGATTGAGGCAACTAAAAGGGGATGCTTCAGAGAGGATCTTGGAAGCGGTAACACCAATGATTTTTTTTTTTTTTTTTTGGTTTACAACAATCATTTTATATATATATATATCCGATGGGGCCTAAGGCCCAACAAACAAAAAGAAACTAATACCATTATTTTTTGTTTTTGGATCTAACTATTAACTAAATAATAATTAGCTAGGGTGCAATACCAAAAATCAATACCAATACCAAAAAAAAAAAAAACAGTTACCAAAAATAAATTAGAAAAAAGTAGCTACCGTAGGATTTCAAGTCATCTTAACCAACTTAGGTTAGTCTAGTGGTTAGCTTACTAGTTTATTGACAAACGTCAAATCCTTAAACCCGTGAAAAAAAAATTTTAACCATGACCAAAATATTAATTATAACCAAGTTGAGTTGGTAAGTCTTAACTCACTCATCCTCTTAAATAAGTGTTAGTAGTTTAAATTCTGCTTTGTTTTTACATCAACTCATAGCCAACGATAGATTTTTAAATGGAACTCCGATTTGCGGCGAATTAATTTTCGATTTGTTGGGTTGAAAGATAGGGTGTGAAATCAATATCAATAATGATTTTTGTTACTTTAATTTCTTATGTTCAAGGTTAGAGAAATGCTGAATAACAGAAGTACCCTAAAGGTGGAGGCAGATGCTGTGACAGTATTAAGTGGAAACCAAGAAGGAGCTTATCAATGGGTATGAGTTTGAATATGCATGATTCATGAACAGCTTATCATGTGTGGCTAATACAAAAATGTAACAGAGCATAATAAGCATTATTACAAATATATAGTACATAGAATTCATAGTTATTATTATTATAGCTTGAGTTTGTTTTTATGATAATTTAATTAATAATCAGGTGACAATCAACTATCTATTGGGGAACTTGGGAAAGCATTACTCAAAAACGGTTGCAGTAGTTGATCTTGGAGGTGGATCTGTTCAAATGGCATATGCAGTTTCTGAGGAAGATGCTGCAAATGCACCAAACGCTCCTGAGGGAGTTGAATCATACATAACTCAGATGTACCTCAAGGGCATCAAATATTATCTCTATGTTCACAGGTTTCAATAATTATTACAACCACAATTCCATGTTCTGATCTGCCATGGAATCCCTAATCTCTATTATTATTATTGTAACGCTTTACTTATTTCACAGTTACTTGCGCTATGGTCTACTAGCTGCTCGGGCAGAGGTTCTAAAGGTTTCTCAGAGCTCTGAAAATCCTTGTATTTTAGCTGGCTTTGATGGTAAGTGTAATTCTAAATTTTAATAATATAATAATACTTTTTAATTTTTTTAAATATTTAATTCATTGGAAATTTGAAAGTTATTTTTTTCAACAACTTTCAGTAAAACATTTTCTATAGTAATTTTTAAAGGATAATGCACATGTTTAAATTTCTAAATTTAGTATAAATTTTTATTCTTCACTTAATTCTCCTCTTTATCAAAGAAACACCCCTTTTTAAAATATGCATGTAGACTACTTATTAATTTATGATGCATGGACACGGACACAAATAAGGGACACGACATGACACGCAATACGCCGACACAACAATCTGAATTTCTTACATGACACGGGAACACGGCATATATATAAAATATATATTTTAACAAAATTATAATAATATATTAATATTTTATTCATATTAAAATTTAATTATTATCTTTAAATATTTTTAATGTCTATTTTAATTATATAAAACATTTAAGATAACTTTTAGTTTTAAGAAGTGGTCATATATACTATTTTTAAACTCATTTTAAGAATATAAATTAAGAATAAAGTTGGACACGCAGACACGTGATGATATTTTGAAGTGTAAGTGTGTCCGAAGAGGCATTTTTTTGCTTTTTTTAAGGATACGGATGGACACTTAAGACACGCGTGTCGGACGAGTGTCAGTGAGTGTCGTGTCCAAAATGTTCCGACACGCGAACACACCAATTCGCAGAGGTATCCGTATTTCATAACTATTATTTAATATATAAGACAATTTTTCAAAAACAAAGTATGATTGACGAATTAAATTATCTAAAGTTCTTTTAAAAAAAATAAGAAAATAAGTTGTCCATTTATTTTGATAAAGACTACTAACTAGTGAAAATTTACTTTTAGGGATTAATTTGTCTGATACAAAACTTATAAGATATACTGATTTAAAATTACACTCTAATACTTAGTTCGTTTCAAAATAATTATTGCTTTCATTTGTTGTATTTATTAATATTTTTCGATAAACCAAAAAATAAAAAAGTAAAGTGACAATTATTTCAAAACGAGACCAAGAATAAATAATAAATTAGTGTCATGAAATCAATGTAGTTAAGTTATTTATTTATGATGATACACATTATTGCACAATATTATTACACATACATGACCCGAATGAGAGTTGAATTTTTTTTGTTAAATGTAATTGGTAAAAAGGGTATTACACATATGGAGGAGTTGAGTATAAGGCTCAAGGTTCAGAAAGTGGAGCAAGCTTTAGTAAATGCAGAAACGCAGTTCGAAAGGCTCTTAAAGTTAATGAGACTTGTGACTACGAAAGTTGCACCTTTGGTGGTATTTGGTCTGGTGGTGGGGGTGCTGGCGAAAACAACTTCTTTGTAGCCTCATTTTTCTATGAAGTCGCTGATGAGGTACCACTACTTACCTATTTCAATTTCTTCTCTTTATTTAAAATTATTTCACCTTGTTTGAATATGATTACATGATTTGTTTAGGATAAAGTGTTCTTTCTATTCTTAAAGTTTGCTATAAGTTTGAAAAACACCTCTAATATTTAATTTTATCCAATTTCTTTTCAAACGTTTTCAATTAATTTCAATTCTACTCCTGCTATCAAATATTTAACAGTTGGACAACAATATTTTTTTCTTTCTAAATGTACATTTTTCTTCTCTTCAAACCAACTCCCTACTATCATTGGGCACCACTATCTTCATCATCATCTCTTCCTCCCCTTTATCACCTCTCCTTCGACGTCAACGTCACCGTCGTAACCTCTACAAAAACTCATTTGGTAGGTGTTAATGGTGGTTTATGGTATATAAAGAAAGGTAAAATTAGAAAAGAAACCTTAACTGTATGTTAACTATAAAAAAATTAACGATAACGGAAAATTTAAAATTATTAAAAGAATGTTAGAGATAAAATTGAATCAAATTAATCGGTTTATAAACTGCTATACATGTGTTTAGTGGTAGATTCTTGTAAAACCGTTGCTTTGAAATTTTTTTTATATACATTAATATGAAAAATGAGGTTAATTAGTATTTGGTTTATATTTTTACATTATTTATTTATACACGTTAATAAATTATTCCTCTTAGCATGATATGTTTATATTTTCTAATTTTTTCCAAATGATTTAAACATGTAGTAACATGATTTGTTCCTATATACAGGCAGGTTTTGTTGATCCAGATGCAGCTAGTGCAAAAGTTCGTCCCAGTGATTTTGCAAAAGCAGCAAAGATAGCTTGTGAAACAGAATATAAGGATGCGAAATCAACTTTTCCTCGTTTTAAGGATGCAGACACTCCTTATATGTGCTTGGATCTTGTCTATCAGTACACATTGCTCGTTGATGGATTCGGTACAATCTTCTTCTATTCCCATTCAAACTATCTAGTTTATCAATTAATTAGATATTTAGAATTTACATTTTTTTCTTCTTTTCAGGCATAAAACCCTCAGAAGAGATTACATTGGTGAAGCAAATTATGTATGAGGATTCTCTAGTGGAAGCAGCATGGCCCCTAGGTTCTGCCATTGAAGCTGTGTCATCGCTGCCCAAATTTGAGAAACTAATGTACTTTATCTAAGCCTTTTATCAGTTACTTGACATATGCTTGTGCCGTGTATTTCCACACTCTTAATCTTTTAAATAATTAACATACTCGCTTCCATTTTAGTTTTGACAGAACTCTAAACTCTAATCAAAGAAAGAATGTACCCGATAGATAGATTGGGGGAAAAAGAATTGACGAGTGGCAGGATTTATTCTTCATAACATGTTGGAATTTATGGTTATGCAGAAACAATGAGTTACACGATTAATGCTAAAAAAGACCAACTACTTTGCACAATATAATTACCAATTTAGCATCACATGTTTCGGGCCTTTGGTCCTCTTGTATAGCCTAAAAAGAGTTTATTGATTCATCACTATAACATGGATCTGACTTTATTGGTCGGAGGCTAGATGAACCAAATAATGGTCCATGGTGACAAAAAAATTATCCTTTTAGAATTTTTTTTTCAATAATTCTACGTGAACAAGTGATTTTGACCAGTCATTTATTTCTATGCTAAATAAAAGACTATTTCGATTTCAAATAAAACTTTATTTATGTGTAATTTTTTTATACTATTTGACACCGAAATAATATTTTATTTTGCATAAAAATAAATCACTTGGTTGAACTTGATTAAACAAAATCACTTGTTCAAGTAGTATTATCTATTTTTTTTAATTGTTTATTATTTATTTTTACAATCCACCCATCCATATTGATATATTCAACTGTACTTCCTTCAACATCTTCAAGGCAGTTCACATCTTGCATAAAATATGCATATTTGTCCATATATAATTTTCTTTTTGGTATTAATTTGTCCATATATAATATAGGTTAATTTATACATTAGGTATCTATAGTTTAAGTGAAATTATAACTAGTTTTTTATAGTTTAAAAATTTGTAATTGAGTTCCTGTACCCATTTAAAATTTGTAATTTAATCCCCGCCGTTCAAAATACGTTTAATTTAAGAGAATATTCTCTGACATATTTTATATTGTCATCATGTGTGAGGTCACATGTATTAGATGAATTTTTAATTGACCAAATTACCCTCCATATCCCATAAACGATGTAAGTTACTCCAAATTCACAAATAAGGAAACACTATTTTCTCCCTCATGTTTGTCACTCTTCTCCTCCTACACGTTGTAATCTCACTTTCCCTCAAATTTTTCCCTTCAATTTGCTTTCAGTGTAGTCGATTGTTAGAGTGAAGCCCGGGAGATAATAAAGGTACTATCATAATAATACATTATTTAACGATTTTTTTAACGTCAAATTCAAATAGGGACTAAATTTCAAATTTTTAATGGGTATAGGGACTCAATTACAAACTTTTAAACTATAGAGACCTGATTGCAATTCCACTCAAACTATAAGGACCTAGTGTATAAATTAACCCACCTATAATATAACAAGGCCGAAAAAAAGTGTTTTATAGCCCAAGCTTCAAATATTATGGCTTTCTTCAAAGAATTGCCCCTGCCTATGATCCATTGATGTCATTCAGGGATCTCTAAGACATACTAACCAATATTCAAGTCCCAAAAAAAATCTAATTAAAAAATATTATGTACACATCAAATATTAGCCATATTTGTGTATATATTATAGATAAATATGTTGTTTAACTCGTTTTAATGTATATTCTGTATTCTAATATGTATTCTATATAATCGGCTAATTTAGCAACTATATATCTAAGATGGATGTTTATTATTTAGTGGCGCCTTTCAAAAAAAAATATTTATTATTTAGTAGCGAAGAAAAGCCGTGACTGAGAGGAAGGATGCCTGTGAATTGATGAACAAAGAAGGGAAAGGGGTAAAATAATATTACCAGTGTTTTTAAATATTAAAAGAATAAATTAAATTATTAGAATAGTTTAAATTTGAATCTTAGTCATTCATTCAATTTTCCAGGGAGGAAGTTCTATAGAATATTATGGTCCATATCGAAGTTCTTAATATTCTTGGAAAATTTTCAAATATTCTAAGAATATTGACGTTATTCCTGTGATTTAAATAATTAATTTTTTATTATAAAATATGTTTATAATTAAGAACTATCAACTAAAAATACTAACACACCAATGTTTTTCCGAAGCACTGGAAAATTTTTCCATATTGAAGAATTGTGTCTGTTACAAACACCAATGTCCAATGTCTGATATGATCTAATGTAAGAAGTGGAAACGTGGAAATACTGATTCTATAGTCCAAGAAAGGTGGCCTGAAATTGCTGCTGCTGATTTAAGTAACATCAATATCTCTTACTTAGCCTAACTTGGTTTCTTTTTTCTCAGTTTATGTACAAAAGAATGAGTCAAAATTTTCGTTTGTAGCTACTTATACTGTCTGCTGATTCCATTAAATATTAAGCAGATTTGCTACGGTATTTTTTTTTATATAAAATTATTGCTACTTCTGATTTAATTTATTATCTAATATAATTTTCAAGTAATTTAAAACGGTCGATACCTAGTTACCTACGATTGTCAAATAAACTCGTCGGCCCAACCCATTATTTTTAAAAAAGTTATTTTAATTTATTCTTCGACCCATATGAGAATGGTGAAAGTGAAACACGCATAAGCAACCAAGAGGCTCCAATTGGCATTGCCATCAGGACCCGTGGTCACCCAACGTTAATAGTACATTCATTAATCAAAATACACTCTTTCATCGCTCCTCATCATTACTTAAACTAAAATAAACACCTACATAATATCCCTTTTATTTCTCTAAATAGACGTCCTTTCGGCTTAAAATTCGTACTAAATGGGTGAGCCCGCAGATTAAACGGATTAGCTCGTTTATTTATTTATTTTTGAATTTTTTAAAAACTTAGCAATTTTTTTTCAAAAACTCAAATTACCCAGTAAAAATCTTTATTTTTAAGGTTTTTTTTTCCAAATTTTTTTAAATAATTAATTAAGTGAGTCAGTCCATTTAATCTGTCCTATTAAACATAAATGGATCGATTTAAAAAATCCTAATCTATATATACACATTTAATTCGCAATTAAATAGGTCAGACATAAATGAACTACCTATACCTATAGCCTCGTCACATAGATATTCATTGTATATATGAAATTGCCAAATTTTGTTTTCTTTAAAAATTGCATAGGTTCTGATAGTGTCAGGTGAATAAATTTTTTAGTAATTTAATTCGATTAAATTAATTTACCTGCATGCAAATTACGCACCTTAATTTCACCTAGCAGTAATCATTTGTTGCATTTTATATTCTTTTGCTTCTTTTTCTTTTTCTTCATTCTTTTTTTCAGAAATTTCTATTTATTGTAAAAAAAAAAAAATTATGCGTTTAGGTAACAAAAATATCTAAATTTGAGTCAAAATATTTTGTATTTAAATAAAAAATGTGATTAAAAATACTTAGTAATTGGACTTGATTATATATATAATGTAAATATTATATGTCTAGATGGTATTATAATTAGATGTGTACGTGGTGCCTTTATTATCTAAACTGAACTGAAACTGAATCAAATTATGTTATCAAAGAGCAAACAGATTTAAAATCATTTTTTTCTCGATAGTTTGAGAATCTCGATCCAATTGGGGAGTTGGTTGAAGTCCCCTCAAATCTCCTTCGACATTGCCATTAAGGATTCAAGGAGGATTCAAAATTACAGCATAATAAATAAATTACGAAAACGAAATTACATCTCCAATCACTACACCAATGTACATAATAATCAAAAATCTCATGTTCTTTATCTTTTATACTTCACCTAGTATGCTTCAGCATCTGCAAACTTCATGTTAATAACATTTCAAAAGAAAGCTACGGTTTAACATAAACAACAATCAAATGAGGCTCGGCCTCAACACAAAAAAGAATAACTCATTTTCAAATCACTACAAATAATACCATCAAAATAGAGCATATAGAAGGCTAGCCCTTATCAAACATTACTAAAAGAAGGTTCCGCCTCAATACAACTAGCATCAGGAAGAGGCTCAGCCTCGATGCAAACACTAAAAACAACATTCGACATCTAATTAAGATAACTCAACACATAGACATAAACTAAAATCAGCACAAAAAGAGGCTCTGCCTCAACTTAAGTAGCAAAAGAAAAGGCTTAGAACGTAAAGGAAGCTCAGCTTCCAAATCAAACAGTTAGCCACCTCAACTAAAACAAAGAAAGACTCTGTCTTATCAAATAGCAACACAAAGAGGCTCAGCCTCAAAACAAGTAACACCAAAAGAAACTCCGCCTCATAATAGCACAAAAACACAAAGGAATCTTAGCTTCCATATTAACTAAACAACTAATAACCAAATCAAACTATAACAAAGAAAAGACCATGCCTTTAGGAACAAAAAGCGGCTTCGTCACAAAATATCAGCACCAATAAAGAGCATCAAAAGAAGCTCTACCAACACCAACAGTAATGATAATAGAACAAAATCAAGTCCAACAAGTTAAACAATAAATCAGCAATTATCGACAACTCTACCATAAACACAAAATCAATTAAGAACTAAAAATCATGCCAGAAATAAAAAGGGAGCAGAGGAGGAAAAAGTAATACAACCGAAACCAGAATGTCGCTATTGTGATTGGGAGAGCGACATAGCACCTGCAGCTTAGGGAGACACCAACGAATGACAGCTGAAAAGAAACCAGCATCACCAGTTGCAGATATGGCTCTAACAAGAGCGTATAGGGCGCAAAGTCCACTACCAAAGCCACCGCATCTAAAATCACTCGCGACGGTCTAGGGCAAAGCAGATCTCTTTCAAATCCCTTCCTCTTCTGCTTACGCCTCCACCATTCTAAACTCTCTGTTGACTAGTTCAAATATAGATTTGATGGCACCGATGCAGGACTGGTGGTGAAAGAGGCCTGTGCTTGCCGGGATCTGACGTGGCGGCATAGAAAGTTGAAGGATGGTGGCAGATCTAAGCCAGATCCATCGGTGACGGCAATGGCAACCTGCAACCGACAGTGGCTTGCACGCGGTGGCTGAAGAAGTTTAGATTTAAAATCAGTTCATAATATAGTGCACTAGTTTAAACCAATTTACAAAAATAAAACCAATTTTAAATTAAAAAATCAGTTTAAACTGGTTTTTAAACTAAAACCAGTTTTTATATATATAACCAGTTTTTTCATATATAAATTAGTTTTTATCATATAAAAATCAGCTTACGTATATTTTTAAATTTATTTTTTATATTTGTCCAATTGATTGGCAAATTTGTTGAAAATGCTATTTTTTTAACATTGTTAGACGAACATGGTGATTTCTTTTTAATCATTTACACCAAATTTGCCCAATTATTTGACAAACTTGGTGAATATGCTATGTTTTTAGCACTGTTAGTCAAATATGATTGGAACAATATCATTAATTAATTAACGTTAATTAGATAAAGTAGGTTAATTATTAAGGTGAGTACTATATTACCTATATTTTTAAAATTATTATGTTAAAATATACATAATATAGTGTTCACATTAATTAACATATTGTATCTAATGTTAATTAACTAATGATATTAGTCTCACCATGTTTGTCTATAGCGTTAAGAACATAGAGTTTTCATCAAGTTTGCTAAACAGTTGGACAAACTTGGTTGCAAATACAAAAATATCCACCATGATCATCCAATAGTATTAATGAAGAACCAGTTTTTTTTTTATTTTAAATCAAATCAAACTATAAAAAATTAATTTTAAATAAACTGGTTTTTATAAAAATTGTAGTTTCAATTTAGTTATTTTACTTAAAAAACAAGTTTTTACAAAATTTCAGTTCAGTTTGGTTTAACCAATTTTTTTAACACCCTTAATTATAATAAAGATTTTAAAATTATTTATATATAAAGTTTTTTATTTTGATCATTGAATGGTTAAATTTTATCATCCAATTATCAAAATCATCTTAATATGTATAAAGCGTTATTTTTTTAAAAATTTTTTTTTTTAAAAAATATAGCTTAAATATTAAATTTTTATGAGAAGATGATTTTTATATTTTTATTAGAGCAGTTGCCCTAGAAGAAATATATGAAATCTATATAATTTCTCTTTTAATAATAATGAAATGTTATTATCTAGCACCATGGAAACTTCATTCGTGGAGAAACCTCAAATTATTAGCCAGCTTGGTTGCTTCTTATCCAAAGTAAAATCAAAATTGTTGCGCATAAGGACATAGAATAATAAAGTTACTTGATTGGTCCGAGGTTAGGCACAATGCATTATTAGTCATTCACAAGGTACAAAGCATATAAGCATTATTAAGCACTACTACACTACTGCTATAGCACCTTTGGCACTTTCCTTAGCTTAGCTTTGACAATGGATAAGTTCAATTCAATCCCTTAGATTAGGTAAACTAACACGTGGAAAACTACATGGGTCACAATCATGACTTTATATGGCAGTTGCAGAATTAACTAATTATGCATTAAATTATGTGTGTTATTGCCATGCCATGTATGTGTCCTTGACTTCTATGGAGTAAAAATTTAGAATTTTGAATAATCATTAATTATTAGTCAAAATTTTGTAACAAACTCATCAACGTAACAGTTTTTATAGCCTAAACAAATTTGTTGCATTTGCATGCCAACATTCTCAAGCAGCCGTACGCTGTATATAATAATGGGAATGAAAATGTTTAGGAGACTATAAAAATCGGTTTTAAATAGTTCAATTTTTTTTATTTAATATTTATTGATTATTGTTGAAATAAATGAATAATTTTATATGTTATAAATATATAATTATAAATATTATATGTATAAAGTTATAAATGTTTACTTAAATATGGTAATTTTGTGTTATTGTTTCTTAAGTATTATTGAAAAAAAATTAAGGAGACAAAAAATATAGTCAGAGGTTCAGGCTTTGATTTTTATCATATAATGTTAATAAAATAATAATGTTGAATATATCTATGTGTAATTTTCAACATTGTGAGCTAAATTTTAGCTCAGAAGTTTAGTTTAAGAGCTTGAAGCCTTGAAATGAAGGGCTCTCCAAATGATTAATAAAAAACATTATCTAGGTAATATATATAGTAGTACCTAGTCAATATGAAACTTATTAAATCTCCTTATTCATGGTCAAGACTTGACATATGAAGCATAAAATCCACATTTGATGATATTTTATAATAATAGGTAGGGTTTAACTAGAGACATATTTTTTTCAACTAACAAAAGAGAGAAACGGATAAAATTGGTTTTCAAAACTTTTTCTTTATAATGAAATTGTAAAATTGATTTTTTTTTTTTTTCACGCTAAAAGCTGAGATGTATTATAAACAAGGAAAAAGGATTGTCCAATTTTCTTATAAAAATTAAATCAGAAATATAACTATTTATGCATGTTGTTATCACATTTATTAATAGTACAATACGAATTAATGATATTTGACCGGTTACTGAAATCTAATGAGAATCATCAATTCCAATTCATCTATCTTTTTCTTCATTGTGGGCATTATTTAAGCATTGTTCTTTTTCTTGGTATTCAAGATTCTTTGAGTTCTTCCTTCCTTTAAGGTCTTCGAGAAATATGTTGTTTCATAGTATGGTATATGCCAGAGTATTTTTTATGATTAAAATTCTAAAGTCTAATCATCGTTAACATCATCCCAAAAAAATAATTTTAACACAAAGCAAATAAAAAAGGAAAAAAAATATACAAAATTCATGAAACTCCAAAACGGAGGCACTAATGTGTAAGGATTCAATATTTGTAAATCCGATCCGATATATTCGATCAAAATTTTTTAAAATAAAAAATATGATATGTTAGTGACTTTTTTTCTTTTTTGTTATTGGTTATATTATTTCTATTATTTTAAAAAATATGTTGAACAATGTTTTTGAAGTGAAACAGAACAAAAAAAAAAGTAAAAAAAGTTAAATGTATATTTTTCTTTCCTTTTTTTTCTAAAAAATTGAAATGTCTCATATCTGCATATTTGAATTGTCGAATCGTATTAGAGTAGAAAAGCAAAAATCATGTATCAGGAGAGATGTATACGATATATAATCATTATCCATTAACTACACAAGATACGGCATTTTTATCGACGGTCGCACCGACGGTTTCGCCGTAGGTATAATTATATTACCAACGACTAGGCCATTGACAGTAATCCGTTAGCAATAAATTCGTCGGTAAATTTTATCGACGGCCTCGATAAACCGTCGGTCTAATTAACTAATTACACCGATGGCTCAACTGTCGGAATTAAGGTTGCTGCCTTTTAAAATTTTCACTGTTTTTACGGACGGCTAACCCGTCGGTATTTATCTGTCTGATGTGTAATTATATCACAATTTTTCAGACGGTTAGGCCACCGGTAAAAATGATAACTCACAAATTAGATTCCGTCGGTAAAATTATTGTCGGCACTAACCTAACTAATTATAATTTATATAATTAATTATCCATTTAAAGCTACACTACATTCTAATCGAACCTACAGAATCCTATATGTAAAAACATATTCTAATAATGCTAAAATGAAATTATTCCATAAATACAAGAAAATAGTAGCATAATAGTCATGAAAAACATATGTAAAACATAAATTAAATGTCTTAAATATAATCGGAGTCATCCTCGGGCTGTGGGGATCCGGTGGACTAGTCTGGCTGTGGTGGGGAATCCTGGGATCGAGCTGGCGGCGGAGGTGGCATCTCTGGCATCCCACTCGAAGATGAGCCACTCCGTATCTGCGAGAGGTAGTTGTACATGTCGGAGTAGGCATTCCTAAGATAAAAAAAAATTCAGCATTCAGCAAACACATTACGTACAGAAAAAGGTCATCGAAAAGGATCGGAAAAAATTGCACAAAAACGAAAAAGGTAAACCGATTAAATGGAAGAGAGACTTACTCCAAGCGCAATGGCTGACGAAACTCCGAACGGAGGTCCAAGGAGGGAGAAATCGAAAAGAGAGAGAGAGAGATGGCGGCGGAGAGAGAGAGAGAATGAGTGAAGAGAGAGAGACGTTTCATTTATGGGGAAGAAGGGGGCTCATCGCAGTTTTGCAGAATTCTTTATTTTTACCGACGGCTAGGACGTCGGTAGGTGCCGCGTTTTTTTTTTTTTTTTTTGCAGACGAGGTCACAACACTGCGTTCCATTTAATAATTTTACCGACGTACGGCTAAGCCGTTAGTAAAAATAAAATAGGCGAAAATTTTGAAAATTTAATCGTTATTAATGCCGACGGCTTAGCCGTCAGTAATGCTACAGACGGCTTAGCCGTCAGTAATATTACCTAGCTCGTTTATTATTTCGACGTTTCATTTGCAGACGGTCTAACACCGACGACTTGGCCGTCGGTAATATTTGCTCGTCACGCACTAAATTATTGGCTTTATTAACGACGGCTTAGCCGTCGGTACACGGTGCCTAATTTATTGGGTTTTTGGCTACATTTCGTCGACGGCTCCTTTAATATTACCGACGGCTAAGCCATCAGTAAGGCCCGTGTGCTTGTGACTGTCGCTAATTGCCGTTGGTACAATATGAAAGTGTTGCACTGATATAAAGTTTTTTTTTATTATTATGCAAAAGAATTATTAGAAATTCAGGTGGGGAATTACATATCAAGATTTTTCTTTTCCATTATCCTTACAGAAAATGTCCCTTTTGCTCTTTTGTTTGCATTATACAAAAGTCATTTAAAGTAGAAATATGGACAAAACCATACTGAAAGCGTAGCAAAGTTGATGAATACTGAAACCTAATCAATATTATATTCAATAATTTCTTTGGAGTGGTTCTCACAAAAACAAAATATAAATATCAATCAGTGAGTCTTCATTCATAATTTAATATTTAAAGCCACGCGATGGAATATTCAAATCGTGAGATTCCTTAAGAAAGATTTTCATAGGAGCTGGTTAACAACGAACGTACGTATTTTAATGTTTAATTTTCATTTTTTGTCTTTTTCCCTTTTTGCCACTCATTTAATATTAATTAATTAATAAATAAAGGTTTAAAAATGCTTGGTCACGGTACATAGTTTCGGTAAAATCAGACTAAGTGTGAATTACATAAAGTATAATAACTAATGAGCATGCGGATACATGAATTTTAGGTGAATAAGTTAACGAGAGTGGGGGGTCATTAATTATGGAAATAAAAACAATTTAAATGTTTGAATAAGATTTTTGCTCATCATACATATTCGTTGCCATTAATCTTTTCGTAAGATCTAGGATGTGTCTTAAATTGACATATTTACCAATCTTATACACAAGTTGAAGAAAATTTATTATGATAATTCAATTTAATTATATTTATTTTATTTATAGAATGAACAATTTTGCTGTTTCCAGGTTATCCCCCAACTTTTTAATTCATCACGAATCTAAATTTTATTTAAGGATTTGTCGATATGCCACACACACTTGCTTAATCTGACTAAAATGGTAAACCATTAGTCATCTAATCATTACTTTTTTAAAACAACCATTTACCTGCTAATTAATTGTAAAAAATAATTACTTTTTACTGATATTGCCATAAGTCAATAAATAAGGTTGCGTTTACTTTCAAATACAGGATAAAATAAAATATTGCAAATATGACGAGATATAAACATTAGTGTAATTATATTTTGTATAGTGATAAACAGAATATAAGATAGGACAAATAATAAAAAGTTTAATTTGTTTTATTTTTTCTTAATACAAATTTAGAAAGAACAATAAAATAATAAAAATATAATTATGAATAATTAATATTGGTAATAAAAGAAAAAAAATGAATTGTCTCTGCTTATTGTTTTTGGTGTCTTTTCTATCAGAATTGACACAAAATACACTAATTATGTGTTCCAGAATATAATGTGTTTATCCATGACTCATTTGTCAAACTCAATTTTATGTTTCTATCTATATCTCATTGTCTTGGTCTGTAATCTAATTGAATACATGTGCTTGCAAAACTCATTTACTCAAAATAAAACAGGTAAATTCAACTTTTCATTGTGCAAATATGACATCTAGAGATCCTAATTTCATTTTAAGAAAAGTAAATTACCTTAAGGGTTTTGTTTTTTTGTGGTATTTTAAAGTTATTACAGCGACATGGGAATGAGCATGGCAAGAGAGGAGATAGTGAAGAAAACGTATACATGCATGAAACCCCAAACAGTATGGAGACAGCTAAGCTAATAGATTATGTCACAATCGAATAAAAGCATCTTTGAAGAATAATTATTCAACTCTCTATGAGTTCTGGATAATGTACTATTTTTTCGCTTTAATTTCTAATTAGGCTTCACTTTTTGTTGTCTAATTATATGGTTCATTTAATCAGTAGTAGTACTATACCTTAGTTAGTACCTTAGGCACTAATGATGAAGAAAATACATTTAAAAGGAAAAATATAAGTTGCTAATGTATTAAAATCCTAATCCTTTTTATTTATATATACTGAAAGGAATTTGTTAGTTTAGCATGATTTATTATTCTTAAAATTTGATACAAATGTATATATTTGATGCAACTTTAAGAAATTTTAACGAAATAAAATTGTATTATTGTACTATAACTTTCAGTTAATTCATTTGGACAAATAGCATTCGAGAACTTATGACAATAAACTTCTATAAAAGTGTTTCTTTTGTGCTTTTTTTTTTTAATTGAAAAGTGTTTCTTAATTTAAATGGACATAAAGAAATATATAAATAGATATATTATTTCTAACATAATCTTTAGAATTTAATTTAAATACATTTTCGGTATAAAGTATTTTACACGTAAAGATAATTTTATTTTTCATTCATCCCATAATTAATCATCCAAAAGAACCGTTATGATTATATGACTGTGCAAAATATTTTATATTTTTAGTGTATTAAAATCAAATTCTAATCCTTATATAAGAGTTTGTTTTTCATTTTAGATTCTCATGTGTTTTATATGGATATTTTTTATTTGTCTTGTATATGCAAAAATTTTTTATATTAAATATTAATAAGGATCAAACTATAACTCTTTTGAATATAAAAATTCTAACATTATATTATAAAATTAATTCTCTCTAAAGTTGAAACTTAAACTGATAGGATAATTATATCTATAACACTTAAGAAGATAGAAACTTTTCTAACTTCAATATTTAAGTTTGGAAGTTATAAGCTATATATAGAAAAAGAAGATAAAAGGAAAGAAAAAAACAAAAGCGAAAATATGACTTTTGACTTCGAAAAGTTTCTTTTCTTAAAAGAAAGAAATTATTATTCTTCAGTTAATTAATAGATCTAGTCAAGGTGAAAGGCATTTGATTGAACATACATTTTGTTAAACTCTTAATTATTTAATTATATTTACAGTTTTAGTTAAAAGGTTATCATATTACGTTAATTAACCAGTAGTGGTGATTCAATTTTATCATTATTTCATTCGATTTCTTTTTATAACTTTATTCAACTTTTAATTATGATGTGTATGTAGTTTACAATGCTATAAAAATTCTTTATGTTTTATATTCAACTTTTAATTATAGTAATGATGTTTGGTAAATCTATATAAAAATGTTTCAAAAATGCAAATTACAATAGTTGTAATTTGATCACTTTTCAAATTCAAAGCGACTTTAATAGACATATATATAAAGAATAAGAATAAAGATAGATATTTATTAATATATAATGTTATATTAGACTTGTAAATTAATATAATGTCATATTTGACTTTTTAATTTTAAAAGTACAAGCTAACTAACTTTGAGAATATTTTTTTAGATATTTTCTTGATATCTAACTTTTTACCAGCACAAATATGAGATTTGTATTATTTATAAAAATAGATAAAGGGAAGTATTTGTATATTTAAAAAATACAGATACTTTTCAAAAAAATTTACCGAACCATACTTACATAATACCACACATTCTCATAGGTTCAAAATAAATAAGATATTTAAATTTATTACAAAATTAATTTTTATTTGTTAGTTTTGATAGATAAAGCATAATATATACCATAACTTATGTAATTTAATTTATTTGTTATAATATTAGGTTCTTCTTTCAAAAATTTAAATTGATAGAAGAAATCACAAAAATAGTTATATCTAAGACATTTTTTATATAAGAGTATATTTTGGATTTGTGTAATTTTTTCATATGTTTTTTCATTTTCTTTTGAATTTCAACAAAAAATTGAATTCTATATATTTTAATAATAAAATTTCTAATATATTATCACAATATTATTTTTCCTAAAAGATTAAACTTATAAAATGAGACATATATGAATTATTATATCTCTAACATTATCAAACCACTTACATAAGATTCCAAATTTGATTTTTTTTTAAAAGAAAAAAATGTTAGGGATAAAGTAGTCTACCGCTCCAACTAATATAATTAATTTTTTTTTTTTCATTTTGTATTTTAGTTATGGGTGAATTACTCCTATTTAATATCTATCTTTCGGTGATTCTATTTTAAATATGTATCACGTTTATTTATTTATTTACTTATTATTTTTTGGTATTTTATGTACCACGTTTATGTTATTTACTCCTTCATTCATATCCCCTTTCAGATCCAGAGAACCAGGACCTCCTTCCCAGCATCTATAATAATAATAATAATAATGTAGTACACAAAAAACCTAACAAAAAATCATATCCTTAGGTGAATTGAACTTTCTTTCTCTTTTCAAAAGCCATTATGTCCTATATTATTATGGCATTAAATATCTAACAATTTGTACGTTACATAAACCAACATTAAGATTCATTAGGCAATCATAATAAGTTCAGAGCCAAGTACAGAAACCCTAGATAATCACATGTTATAAGTAATCATGGGAAAAATCATACCCTAAACAATGTATGTTAGGTGTAGTGCAATTAGAAGAACTCTATAATATATAATTCAATCATTTATTATAAGGATAGACATATCAGACTCCAACTCATGCTTGTTACTTCTTTATGGCTTTGTTTTTTATGACAAAAAGGAAAGCCAAGTTCAATAGGTATATACTAATTTCAGAAAGAAAGAAAAAAAGAATAATGATAATGATAATATAATAATATTTTTTTGTTTAAAAAATAAAATAGAAATCTTGGAGTTTTGACCAGGACCACATACATACATGAGAGTGGAAACCGGTGATTTAGGGTATTATTTGGGTCACTGTAGGAGTGCCACACATAAACAAAGGTAAAGCCAATAGTTATATACTTATATGATAATTATTCTTTCCTACCTGTGGTTAAGAACAAAAGCTTGAAATAACATGACGATGTTGATTTTTTTTTCCCTTATGTATTTGTTGATTAGTATTATCCCCTTTCTCTACTTTGTTGTTGTCAAGGAAATTTTACAAAAAGACATTAAGGGAAAAGCATTGTTTCCAAAACAAATTTAAATAGAAAAAAATAAATATCAGAATCCATTTAATCTTCTTAGCCTATTTGTATTTTAATTTATTAGGGTTTGTGATTTTATCATAAATACACTCCAACGAATGATTATATAGAGCCTGAATATTTGTAGATGTGTGGTGTCAACAACATTGAATTAGATAAGTTTTAATACTATAACATGAAATAATTTTTCATAAAAATTTAAACTGGTACAAAAAAATAGGTAAGTTTCTTGCATAAGCCTCTTTTCATTCGGAAGAATATCTCTAACACATCTCCACACAAAAACAAATCTCTTTTTTAGATTTGTGTAAATATTTTGTATAAGTGTTTTATTAATTTTGCCATATTTTAAAAAAAATTAGTTCAACAAAGATTTAACTTTTTTTTTTTAAATTGAACTCTTTTTTTTTTTTGTCTTATAAACTTTAATATCATGTTAAAATTGAGATTAAGTGAACCTAACTTAACTCTAAAAAATATATAACTCATGAGATGAATATCTTATGTTTTTAAATTATATAAACACCTTATCCCGGAGAAACTTAATAATTTATGTGAGACTTATAATAAATTTTAACAGAATAAATATTTAATTTTATTCTTGATATTTAAATATGTTTCAACTTGATATTTAAAATTTTAATTAGAATCTTAATAATTAAATGTTGTCTTTAAGTTTAATATACTTTACAATTTAATACAGTCTCCTAAATTTAATAATAACAAGATGTAACTTTTTATATATAAGTTAAATTGAAATTTTCATTTTAGAATAAAACTATTGAACCCTTTAATTTTTTTAACTGATTATCTGCATCAAGTTGTACTATATATGTTGACTGCACCAGATTTTTCTAACTTCTCAACATATATTGTATGCAACTCTCTGTTGCAATGCTTAGCTATTAGGGATACAATTTTATCTAAAATTCTAAACTCATCTAAACAATGCCAAATATCTCTAACAATGATACTTTTGCGGGTTAAAAAAAAAAAAAAAAAAAAGAAAAAAAAGAAAAAAGCTTTCTTTCTACTGAACTAACCATGATATTGATTGATTATTACTTTGTGCTTTTATTTCTTTTAATTTTGGTGTTAATTTATATTCTTTTATTATAGTTGCTTGTCCGTTTCTGGTGTTTGGTATAACTTAGCTTGAATGTTGAGCAAATAATTGGGAACATGACCCACAAGAAAGCCACGTGTAACTAGATATTATTGGATGATATATATGTGCATCATTGCATGCGTTGTGGTTTAACCAACCGAAATTAAAAGTTTAAAATCAGAGAAGATATAATTAATAAATAATTAATTAGTTAATAATAACTAAATTAAAAATAAACATAAATATTAATTGTAATTAATTGAATTTTTTTTATATTGTTAGTTGATATTAGCTTATTTTTAATTTATTAGTTGTTTAGCATCATTATTAAACCCCCTTTATATATACTTTCTAATTTATCACCACATGCCAAATTTATTATATATTTAATACTATCCATCTTAAATTCCAAATTCTCAAAAAAAGAAAAAGAAATTATTGACTCAGGTTAGTTAATTAAAAAGTTGATTATTTACTATATATACTTATTCTTTATGAAAATCAAGACATATCCTTAATTAAGACCTTAAGCTCATCAAATACTCATAAAAATATTTATATCTACCAAAAATTGTCATAATTATAATTAACAATAATAAAACTCAAACATAAATTCATTTGAAATATATTTTAAATATATACAAACATTATTTGGCGCGGCCCATGCTTAAGATTGAACACCTTTTCAAAATCAAAAGTAATTTGAGCAATAATAGGTGTATATTATTATTAGGTATGAGGAATAGCATAATAGCATATAATCCTATTCACACGCACGTGTGTCCATCTTAGCCTTTAGAAAAAGAAAACTTAATGTTGTCAATGAGAACGAAGCAAATGACTTTAGCAAACATTCTTAATAAAATCTTATTCGCACTTACCCTACTTTGACTGTTCATCATGAATCTTCTTTTCTTCTTCTTCTTCTCTTTCTTATTATTATTTTTTTTTATGACCGTTTCATTATTAATTTAATTTGCTCGATAGCAAGTCTTGTTTGAGTACTGATGAATTAAATATTAATATTAATTTGAGCTGAAATTGTCAAGTTAGGGGAGGGGATAATTTTTGGAAGAAAAAATGTTTGACTCAATATATAAAAAATAAATTTTGACAAAAAAATATTTAAAAAATTAACTACAATATATGTATGAAAATAGAGGTAGAATAAAAGAGAATACAGCACATATAAACACTACCTGAGTAATTCTATATACTTTTCATTTTGTTAAAAATGATAAAAAAAATATATAACTTATGCTTAGATTAAAACGTAAATAATCTTGAAAAAAATAATTTTTAATTTTTTCTACAATATGACGTATTAAACAAAATAACATAAACTAAAGTTTATTCGATCCCTTTTTAAATTATTGTTATTTCTTCCACATAAAATTATATATATTATTAATTAAAATATTTTAGTGGCAGAACATTAGTTAATTATTTTATTTGGTTGCTATGCAATTTTTTAAATTTCAATTATGCAATTTAAGAAAATTAAACCGAAATATCAAAATAAAATTGTTAGTTTATATACTTCTAATATTTTGAATTTCATTACAAAAGAATTTATATATTTGTTATATATATTGACTTTTGAGATGCCGTAGCAAACTAAAAAATAAGGGTCGCTTTAATTTTTATAATTATCTTTATAGAACTTATACATAAATGCATTATCATTATTATTATTATTAATGTTATTATTCGCAAGTAATGTAGAAAAAGAAAACGATATCTATGACAGCTACCACATAAGAGATTTAATTAATACATTATTGAATAATAATTACATTAGAATGCTTTACTTCAATTATAAGGGAAATATAATAAATCAAATTTGAACTCCAAATTAAAAGCTTGCGTATAATTAATAATATTTAGGCAATTAATATGAAACCAAGATACATGGAGATGGAGAACTAGAAAACTAATGAATATCACTGCAACAAATTTGGTGAATAGCTTCGACCGTTGCTAAATGGACAATGTTGACGATTTTTGCAGCGATTTACTGTATTTGGCGGCGATTTGAAAGAAACCGCCGCGAAAATAGATTAATTTAGCGGCGGTTGAAGCAGGAACCGTCGCGGAACGGATGAATGGCAGAAATACAGCGGCAGTTGATGTAGGAATCGTCGCGAAACGGATAAATGACAGAAATATAGCGGCAGTTGAGGTCAAAACTGCCGCAAAATGTATTTTTGTTTGTTTAATATTTTTAACTTAGATTCCAATTTATTAAAAATTATAATAAAAAAATTAAATGATAAGAATAATATTTCACGTCACTCAAATTTAATTAATTAAAAAGTGATCTTCAATTTTTACGGTTAACAAAATATTTTTTATAAATAATAGATAAAATATAAACCATAATTTAATAAGTCATCTTAATAAAAATATCAATAATTTAATTTAAATCATTCAAAATAAAGCACAACTTGCATATTATACAAACTTCTATATATATAATTAGTAGCACTATATGTATTAAATGTTGAGTTGACTTGGTGGAGTTGAAGGCATGTTGAAGGAGCTTGAAATACCGCTTTATTCTAAGTTCGAATCTCTCCTAAAAAACTTTCAGAATTAATTATTGAAAGAAGAGACTTCTTAGTGTGGTGCACCGACGGTGCAGCAGGACCATGGAAAACGCCGCAAAACCGTTTAGCAACGCCGTTATAGACGGCGGTTGGGTAACCGCCCCCAAACTGTTTGGCGGCGGCTAAAAACTGCCCAAAATAACAAAAAATCGCCACTAAGTCACACCTTTTTTATAATGTATGCTCCAAACACCTTAATCCAGCAAAATAGGAAAAATAAACAAGTATATATGTCACAATATTCAACCATGTACTTGGTGAGCCATATTAGGTCAATTATTAATGAGAAGAGAACATATGTGAATGCTAGCTGGCACAAGATAGAGTCATTAGAATCATTCTCAAATGTGGTGTATGGTTTAATCACAATATTGATGATTACAAAAATTAATTAATATTGTTTACGTGAGTGTATGGCCCCTATTATAATGACCAAATAGAAACTACAAAATTCATACTGTTCTTACAAACCGTGTTTTCCATAATGATGCCATGATCCCCTCCTTTCTTATCTTTCCAAAGTGAATAATTTTTTTTGGTGTCTTCCAAAGTGAATAAATGATAAATAATAATATAATTTAATTTTCATGTATCGTAAATATAAAAGATGATTTTATAAAAATAATCAATTGTGTATTATGATGATATCAATAAAAGTAATTAATTTTTAAACATATCATATAAATGCATATGAATCTGATTAGACGATGGTGTAATATTAAAATTAAACTCATATTAATAAGAGTTTAAGGTTTAGTTTAATTAATAATTAATAATATAGGTCAAATCACAAGAATAAAACAATCTCCTTTAAGTA
Organism: Stylosanthes scabra; assembly: GCA_036250425.1. Classification (NCBI taxonomy): domain Eukaryota; kingdom Viridiplantae; phylum Streptophyta; class Magnoliopsida; order Fabales; family Fabaceae; genus Stylosanthes; species Stylosanthes scabra. The sequence continues at coordinate 33,699 of JASCZI010000223.1, forward strand.
TTATGCAAATCCTCTTAAATCAAATTAGGGTTTAGGGTTTTAGTTAATGCCACTCTTACAGTATTATGTTAATCCTCTTAATTAGGGTTTTAGTTAAACTCATATTCTTACTCGGTAACTTTTTTATTATTTTTCCAAAATACCTTCTTTAAGACTTTTTTTATTGGATTGGTAAACTACTTATTTTAAATTAGGGACAATTTAGAAAGAAAAATAAAATTTTAATAGAGAAGGAGTGACGTTATATATTAATTTGAGGGTGACATTATTTATCCACATTTTTAATAGAAAAAAATAAAAATTATTAATGTTGATTCAAATATAAAAAAAAAAAACTTCTAAAATATTTCTCTTCTAAAAAATAGTTGGCGTTGGGTTCAACTTTTAGCTAGGAAGACATAAAAGATAAGGACGTGGTCCAGCCAGTAAAATTTTAGTTCCCTTTCACCATTTATATCTATGTTCATTGAATCAGTTTCTTAAAAGGTGGCTGGAGAGTAATTTATTCAATATTTTGGATGATGCAAGTATATATGCAACCCACAGTGACATCTTTTCCTTCTATTTATTATCTATCATATCATTTTAGTTTATTTTTATTTTTTCTCATAATAATTTCATTTTCATTTTTTTATGGAACATAAATTATTATTTTTTGCCACAAAAATGATCAAACCACATTTTAATTAAGATTAAATGAGCATAACAAAAAATATCTTACACTTATAAATATTATAGAAATCATATCTTTGTTACGACACCCATAAAATGCGGGAAATAGAATTCAACTAAAGAATTAAATTTTTTCATAAATATCAGTTAATTTTTTTTTTGAAATTATCATCTCTTATTTTAAGTTTTAAATCTTAAATATTAAACTCTAAATTTCAAATTGTAATAATGCTTAACAATTTAAAAATAAGAATTAAAAAGAAATTATTATTAAAAATAAACTACTATTAATTCATTAAAAATTATTTTTTTATACTTATTTCAGGTCAAAATATTCCAAAAGTAAATTAATTTTAGCTCCCCAAGCAGCCTGTGCAAAACTGTAAGGCGTGAAGAGTGTGTGGAAAATTAGTTGAGATATGATGGCTAGATTCACGAATTGCTCAAATACAATTATTGATAAAAAAGCTACAACAATGTTTATTAGGTACGTACTAAAGCTCATATGTCCAATAAATTACTTTTATAAAATATTATTAGGATAAAGTAGTGTTTTGGTGCTCCTTTGAGGTGAATTCTATTTTAATCCATAACGTGTAAAACGTCCTATTTTGGTTGCAAAATTTTTCAATAAGCTCAATCAAGTTCTATCGTTAAATGTTGGATCAGAATTTAACAGCATAACTACGTAGATTTTTCTCTCTCTAACTTAAAAAGTCAACAAAATACCACCTCACTATATAGGTAAGGTTGAACAACCCATGAACAATGACATAAATTTTCTCTGTTCGATTATTGCATGACGATAATGAATGGTTAAGGATTCAAGTATTTTCTTTGGAACGAAAAGAGAAAATGAAGTGTCAATTTGATAACGTATGTTTTTGAAAGTTGGAGTGAAATAATTAATGACTAAGCAAATGGTTACGTCAACTATGGCGTTAAGTTCTATCATCCAACATCAAATTGTGAAATTTGATTGAGTCTAATTAAAATATTTTGGAACTCTAATTAAAATATTTTGGAACTAAAACCAATGTAATAATTCTATTTGCATATTAAAATTAGTCACAAAAATCAGTCACCAATATATAATATACATTGAAGTATAAAATACGCATTAAAATAAATTAAACTACACATATATTTTATATTTCAATATATATTTATATGATGATTAATTTTAATGGCTGATTTTAATGTACATTTAGTATAATTTAATATAATGTTTTAAATATTAAGAATAAAATTAAAATTCGACGTAAATATTAGGAAGGAAAATCGTAATTTATCAAAAAATATTTATGCTGGTTTTGTTTAGAATTAAGTATGTTATCTTACTATCTAGTAGTCAACGAAGAATTGTCCTTTTGAGAGCGCACGCACGAGATTGGCGTTGAATGGACATACATACAGTACAATAATACAGTATTCGGATTACTATCTTTCTTTCTTAAGCTTCATTTTTTTTGAATAGTTCTTTCTCAAGCTTCATGATTGACCCTCTCTCACAACAAGTTAGGCCAAATACCCCCATTAGTTTTAACACAAATCCTCTAAATTTACAGCCAAGTTTTTTTTTTTTTAATTCAGAAACCTAAAAAATAGAAGTGTTACCAAAAAAAAAAAGGGATTCTACCTCATCAATACAAAAAGAATGTTCAATCTTAACAAGTAATAATAAAAGAAAAAATTAAAAAATTAATACATTATAACTAATAGGGAACTAATATATAGTTACGGATGATAACTTATATAAATTTTGGATGATAACTTAATTTTGGATATATAAATTACGGATAATAACTCATACAAATTTTGGATGATAACTTAATTATTATCTCCCTAATAACTTCCTAATATTGATTCCGTAGCATTATTCCTAGTAAAAAAAGAGCATGTCTCAATCAACACAAACATAAATGATAATACTATAAAAATATTGAGCTTTTAACCAAAATAACTCAGAACAACAAATTATAATAAAGAAAAGTAATTTCTCAAGAATAAACCAGCAAGAGTAATTAAAAAATGTTAAGATTAATGAAAATAACTCTTAAAAATTAGAACGATAAATATATTTTCAAAATATTTAAAATTTTAATAAAAATGATTCAACACCAAATATTTTTGCTTTTATTTATATTAACTATTTAAATATTTTTGTCATTTTTGTTAAAATTTTAAATTTTTTAAAGATATTTTTATCACTCTATTCAAAATATATAATGCTAGCTATATAAGTATTTTTGTCAAATAAATTTAACCTAATTGGTCCCAATTTAAAAAAAAAAAGAAAAAGAGAGAAAAAATAAATAAAACTTGGTTAAATTTAGTAGTTACCATAATGACTTATATATATCTAAGATTATTCTACTTTAATTAATCGGTAATACTACATGTATCATTGTACACATTATTTTTAACACATAAAAATGTAAACATCAACATATAATTTTCTATGTTGATGTTTATATTTTTTTATGTTAAAAAATATATATATGGAGGTGTACAGTGGCACACATAGATTAGTTATTAATTTATTTATTACTTTAGTAATTTGTATGAATAGTAATTAAAGAAATGTAAATTAATAGTAATTTCTATGACTAGCATATATTTAACACACAAATTATTTGAAGTTAACAGATTAATTGCTAATAGAGTTCTTGGGTAACAATTTATTGGAAATGGATAATAAACTCAAACCATGATAATTATATGTTTGGAAGTTCTAGAATCTAGTAGATACACGTGGATGAGATAAATCCCAAGCTACTCATGAGATAGTTATTATTGGATTGATTGATTGGTGAGGAATGAGAGAAGATAGAGAAAGATTCCAAGAATAAAATTTGTGAACTTTTTAAGGTTTGATTTTGTTAAAATATATTTTTTCCCCTTAATGATAAATATTAAAGCACACCCTATTATTATTATTATTATATAAAATTAAAGTAGTGATCCTGTTAGGCTGTTAGAATATAGATGGCATAAAACGTTGGGGATGCAGTCAAAGTGTCAAAGGCCACACGCACAATAAATAAATAAATAAATAAATATTTTATATATATAATCCAGTGTCTCACCTCAATCCACGACGATAAAAACTGCCACTAGAGCATATTAACTATATTAATATGCATTTTCTGTTTTAGAATGAGATACTACTACTGTATCTACTTTCCCTCTAAAATAATAATAATCTATTAATTTTCCTAGGATGACTGGGGCTGGACCAACACCAACCACCAAATGTATGTGATTACTAGATAAGCTTCAATTTGGGGAAGAATATATCATATATATTTTTATTTTTTCTTGATGTTATTTTAAAAATTTATAATTAAAGAAATCATATTTAGCAACATCAAATGGAAAAGAAAAAGAAAAATAATTTTCTTTAGTTTGGTACTTATCCAATGCTTAATTTAATTCTTGAGCTTTAAACATATTTGGTTATTATGTCAACAAAAAATAAATTGGTTATTAGGTTTTACAATCATGGATTAAATTAGTTTTTTTCTCACAATTTAGTTAACAAAATATTTATTAATTAGTTAATTATTATTATTATAAGAGTCTCATGATATTTTAAATTTTTTTTATAATACTTTCTATTTCGACACGCTACTTAAAATTAACTAAAGATGTATAAATCAAATTGCTTATTTCGTAACGAATAAAATTAAAGGGATAAATTTATTCTCTTTAAATAAGGTTTGGCAATTTTAACGTTTGTGAGGTAACTTGTCATAATGATAGTTAATTAGGCATGTAATTGTTGTGTTACATACATTGGTTCTAATTTATTGATAAAACTTAGTTCTTCTCTCCAACTATTTAGGTGGGAAATTGGGGTGTTGATTGTGGTTTCTCTCTAAAGAGATTGATGTAAAGAAGATATATTTATTACACAGTTATAACTAAACCAACTATTAGATAAATTATCAAAAATTAAATTGAGTCTTATAGGACTCAAATTGATTCCTCAATTGATTAAATTGAGGTATAAAATTTGGCTAATCAATTGAGGTATAAAATTTGGCTTTTCTCCCCAACTATTGTATCTCTATAGAATTATTATATTTAGAATAAAAAGTAGTGGGGAATGATATTTAGGATGGAATAATGCATATTAGTATGAATTATTTGAGGACTAATATGTCTAAGGGGCAAAGTAATATTTTTTTAATATAATAATTTTAAATTTATTAAATATTATTATATTAAATAAATTGATTATGCTTTAGTTGTCTAATAATTTGTAGTTTTGACTTTCTACAATATATGTAGTCCAAAAAAAAAAAAAAAAAA
>JASCZI010000223.1:38756-57352 GCA_036250425.1 Stylosanthes scabra
AACTGCTCATTTAAAAAAAAACACATGAAATTTGCCTCATAATTCTAAGAATTGAAATAAAAATATGATTCGTTTTTTATGAAAGCAAATTGGAACAAAAAAAATAGAAAGAATGAAAATAAGAAGATTTATCAAGCTAGTCTACATGAATATTTCTAGTTTAGTAGTTTTCTATATTGCTAAAATTCCCACCTTATCATGAATAAAAAGAATAATGATAATGATCCCCTTAATGATTCTACTTGATGGGGTCATGAATGACACGTGTGACCATCTTATCTCAAGGAAGATGATGTCAGTCACCAGCCGCCGCCATTACACAGCATTTTGTAGCATACAATGCCAAATGCCTCTAAGGCTCTATTTTTATAACGGAGAGTTATTTGATGAAAAAAATATATATATATAAAAAAAATCTGTAAGTATAGAATTTTGATATAATTTATAATTATTTTAATATTTTAATTTGATTTTTTTTTCTTCACTATAATAAACACCTTCTATAATTAATCTCATATAATATTTTTATGAATATATTATATAGGAAGTGAATTAATTAGTGGGTGTTTTTAAAGAATTTTAATTTATTTTAGAAATTATTCGTAGAAATATATATTATTTTCATATTTATTTGAAGTTTTAAAACTTAGTTTTTATAGTCATTTTTTGTTTAAAATATATAAAAAAATTTAATTAAAACTATTCAATATTTTCATATTAAGAAAATAAAATAAAAATATTAAGTAAATGTTATATATATCTCGTAATTATATTTTTTGAAGAAATCATTTTTTATTGATATTAAGGTTAGTTAGAAATTAAGAATTCACTCTTGAGACCAGATATAATAAAAGAATGTATTTTAATTTATTTTTAAAAGTACTAAAAATAATGCTAAACTACTTTTAATATTGAACAACTTTTTTTTTATAATACACGAGTATAATACTCTAAACATAATATTACATGAGGATATAGTTTATTAGAATATATTTTTTAATTTTAATTTGGAATAAATGCTCACTGAAAGTAAAATAATAATTTTTATTAAAAAATGTTAATATACATAATTAAGTGCATGAATACTTTTTTTTTTACATTAATAATATATATAAAATTCTAGAAAAATAGTTAACTATTATCAAACACTAAATACATACACCAATAAGTTATAATTTATATGAGATTTTTTTTCTCTGTTATAAAAAGGTTTCAAATTCGAAATATATTTAAAAAAAAATTGAAAAAACACCAAACACACACATAAATTTCATTCTCTCTTTATACAAATGGAGCCCACTGCTTGGAAAATTTTGAAGTTGATCCTTCTCATTCATATTCATGCCCCCTTCCCCTCTTGGCCTAATCTCTTTCCCCGCATGGCGACAAATTCCGTCAACCATAAAATCCCCTCACTTCTCACCTCCCCAAAAATTTCAATCCTCTCCTCTTCCCTTTTCCTACTCTTTAGCTTATTACACCAAACTTATTCTCCTCTCCCTTCTCTCTCCCTTCTCTCCTTCTTATTACTCACCAAACCCATAACAAATATTTTGCTACACCAAATTATTAGGCTCTCAATAATGGGATCACCAGAATCAAATTTGCCACCAGGTTTTAGGTTCCACCCAACCGATGAAGAACTCATTCTTCACTACCTTAGGAAGAAGGTAGCATCCATACCCTTGCCTGTTTCCATCATTGCTGAGGTTGATATCTACAAATTGGATCCATGGGAATTACCAGGTATAATACTATATTTTTATTTTCATTTCAATTTTTGTTACTATTTTGTGTCTTGTTATGAAGATAAGATTATGCCATGTCGTGTCATAATTGTAATCAATGATGCAAATACCATTGATTTTTATTGTATATTATAGCACACAGTGCTGTGATGTGGAAACTTATTATTATTATTGGTTTGTTGTGGTTTCTTTGTCACCAGCTAAGGCTGCGTTTGGTGAGAAAGAATGGTACTTCTTCAGCCCAAGGGACCGCAAATATCCAAACGGTGCGAGGCCAAACAGGGCAGCTGCTTCAGGGTACTGGAAAGCCACCGGTACCGACAAGACCATCGTGGTGTCGCCGGCCACCGTCACACGTAGAGCAGGCCAAGAGAGCAGTGTTGGTGTGAAGAAGGCTCTTGTTTTCTACAAAGGAAGGCCTCCAAAGGGTATTAAAACCAATTGGATCATGCACGAATATCGCCTTGTAGACAACAATAGGCCCATTAAGCTCAAAGACACCTCCATGAGGGTGAGTCTTTGTTTTCGTCTTAATTTTCTTGGTTTGTAATAAATTCCACCTTTATTGTACTGAGCTATTTCTTTAAATATATACAATGACTAAATTAGTAAAAAAAATTTTGGTTCGGTGCAGTTGGATGACTGGGTTCTGTGTCGGATCTATAAGAAATCCAAATTCTCACTATCTTCACCGGAGGAATCATCACCGTCGAGTGTAATGGGCGATCAAATTCAAGGAGCAGATGAGGATAGTTTATTCAAAGAAACCATTTTGAAGAGTCCAATTCCACCGCCGTCGCCATTGCCGCCGCCTCCGTCACTGCTGTCTCAAAAATCTGTGTCCTTCTCAAACCTGTTAGATGCCATGGACTACTCCATGCTCAGCTCCATCTTATCTGAGAACAACAGCAGCCTTGATCATCAGCAACAATACTCATTACAATCTTCACAGATCAACACCAACCAATTGAACCATTCATCATCATTGCTCCCCAACAACATGGAGAACAGTAGTTACAGCAACACGATGATGATGAGGTCATCATCAAAACGCCAGCTTTCAAACATGGAGGATGAAACAACGACAGTGTTGCACCCATCAAAGAAGTACCATCACAACCACCACCACCACCTTATGGGTTCTTCTTCTTGCAGCTTCCCTAATAATATTAGCAACACAATAAACACTGCACAATACGAGAACCCACAATGGAACTACCTTGTCAAGCAATCTTTCTTGAACCAGCAGTTGCTACTCGGTCCTCATCTTCAATTTCAAGGTTAGAATTGATGAAGTCACACAAATCCAAAAAAAAAAAAAAATTGAAATTAGGTGAGCCTATGAGCCCACCGATTTAATCATTATTAGTACACAGAAAATTACAAAGGGTAGCCCTTTTTTTTTAATAACTAGTTTTTGTTTTTTTGTTTAGTTTGTGCTGGAAAAAAAATGAAATTAGAGATTATTATCATTAGTTGATTATTGATGAAACGGAATCAGAACCAATAAAAAGAACGATTCCGTTATTCAAAGAAAAATATCCTAGCTAGTAGAGTCTTAATTTTGTGAGAAATCAGAAGCAAATTCATGTACAAGATGGATGTTAGTTTTGTACGTGGTGTTACGCTGTTGGGTTTGGCAGGTTAGCTTTATTGATATTGATAGATAAATATACTCTTTGTAGATAAAGGTATTGCTATTAATTCTTGTGATCATATATTTTTCAATTTTCATTCTTTTCCGGGAAAAAGAGAAAAGAAAAAAAAAGAAGGTAGCTATGAATTTTCTTTTGGATTTGGATTATTGCCACCGTTTGCCATTTTCAGCATAGCATTATGCTCAATATACTGGTGCATGAACCTTTTATCGGATATCTTTCATTATATTCTGGCCGTTATTGTTCACGCGTTTGAAACCATGACATGCTTCTTCGTGCTTCATTCAATTCATGTTGTTTTCATGTGGTACCGTAACGCTTGGCACTTGTTTATTTTATTTTACTTTAATATTTTATTAATTAATTTATTATATTAAAATGAGAAAAATGAATCAGACAATGCTTTTTTTTTTTTAAAATATATTAAATATATTTAAAATATTCCATTATAAGGAGATCTTATAACCATTTGGGATGACATTTTAGTATTTATTTTACACATGAGAGGTGGTGAAGATTAAATATGGGAAAAAAACAGACACCAAGATTCTAAATAGAACTCTTAATATTTAATAGAGTTACATGTTAAGGTAGAAATTCAAATGCACAAGTATTAATAGTTGAAAATTATTAAATTATTTAACGGTTTTTTTTTTTTAATTAGTTTTACAAGAAGATAATTATATCTAAGCCTCCGCCTCATCTTAACGATGTTTTCCATTCATATGCTTCATTTATTTTTTTGGTGTCTATATGCTTCATTTATTTAAGCTAAAAATAATGTAACCCACAAAAAAAAAAAAAAAATCAATTTAGTTGGAGACCCTTAATTGACCAGCCAAGTCCAACTTTGCAGCACATCTATATGCGTGGCTGTAGATGGTTTTAGGATATTTTTTCTTTTCAATTAATAATAATAATAATAATAATAATAATAATAATAATAATAATAATAATAATAATTATTTTGACACGAAAGATCATTTTTATAATTTCATGAAGAATATAAAACAAAAATATTACGCATACATCAAAACTCAATCCTAGAATTAATCACCATGTAATTTTGTATATATTTATACGGTAATGCGAATTGAATTTCATTAAGTACAATAATGTCCTTATTAAATTTAGAGATTTATTATTATCATAAAGATCATAATATTGAAAAATAAATATTTTATAATTTAATTTAAATTATTTTTTATCATAGGATTATTAAGAAAAAATTATATGATCCGAATAGATCAATCTATATATATAGATGATGCATATTGAGATAAGACCATTAAAATGACTTATCCTGAGAATCTATATATATAGGATATTCTCACGATAAACATTGTATTAGAGTTTTCTCTGATCTGCGGCTATCATAGAAATTAACAATGTATTTGTTATACTTTGATTCCGGACACCTACTGTCCTAGGGTGCTAGTTGAATGGATATTGGGTATGATTTAAATGTTTGTAGAATTAATGAATAGTCAATAAGAAATCCATCAACTCTCGGTAAAGAGTTTGAGCTTATAATTATAATGACTGAATTAAATAAAGCCTTGGCAAGGAGATTGAATGAATAAAGAAATGAGTTCTTGAGTCATTTATCAGTTCATTATAAATATTGGTAACAAGTTAGAGTTTGACAGTTAGACCATACTCTAAAGGTTAACTAGTAGCTAGAAAGATGGAATGAATTATATTTTCTTATTCACTTAGTAAAATCACTTCACGCTATCGGGTCGTCGAGGAGTGTTGCTAGATGCCAACCTCGATTAGTAAATTCAGTATGACTAGTTTACTATCCGCTTAGTGTTGAACCTATGGGTCACATACTAACGAGTGTTCTGATCTTTGCTAAAAAATTATTTAAATTATTATTTGATTTGACCAAATAGATAATTACCTTAATTCAAATGGAATATTATTATGTTATTTGCTAGCACCAATAATATAATAATAGTATGATAATTGATAGTATTTGTGTGATGGTCAAGAACAATCTGTTATTCTACAACAAGTTTCAAAATTTGAATATTGGATATGTTCCTATTTGAATCTGTTTAAAATTTGAGGATTGGATAAGATCCTATCTGAATTTGTTGAAACTAGATAAGATTAAATCTGAAATAAAATAAGATCAGATCAGATTTCTAATATTTAAATTAGTTATGACCTTACACTATAAATAGGTGTACACCTTAGTAGAGGTATTCATTCGATGAAGTATTATTCCTTTACTTCTACACATACAAATATACAAGTTTAGTTCTTAGTGAAGAATTTTGATTGCAAAGAGTTGCGAGAGGCTTCTCAATTATTTTCATTGATTAGAGATTTGATAGCAAGGCTCAGTCTCGGTATGGATACGTGAAGAAAGGCCGATTTCGGTGTTACAATCAAGGTCAGTTCGAAATTTCTTGTCGTTTAAAACAAGAGGTTCGTTGTATCGGAACTCGAATTAGTTGTGAAAGTGATATCGAAATCGTTCTTCAACAAGAAAGTGTCACAGAGTTTGCAACCAGTTTAAAATATCGAGTATGGAACTTGGGTCGTTCTCCCTAGAAGTTAGAAACAGAGGTTCACAATTGGTTGTGAAAATATTGGGGTTGCAATGGTAAGAGATGGTAACAAGAGCAAAAATAAGAAATGACTTGTGTTGCAAGTAATAAAGGTTCTTCGTCTTGAGTTGAAGTATAATGTGTCCCTATGATCACCACTAATCCCAATTATGAATTGTTGTCACGTAAGACACTTAGCCCACTCTGTCAAATGGTCGAGTGGGTGGAATTAACCACATTACGAATGTCCTAGACAACTCACTAGTGCGAAGGTCCTAGGTCCTTGGAACTTGAATAATCCATCAAGTTCACCTCATTAAGTACTCAATCATCACTAGCAAAAGCCTAGTGTTAACGGAACAGTTTTACCCCGAGCCTTAACTCATTCTTGTCCTTAGGGATTAGTGACTAAGATCATCCACACTTCAACCCATGACCAAGACACAAGAACATACACTACTCTATACTCATAAGAAACAAAACATTAAACACTTGGCATGCACAATATGGAATCATGATAAATAATGAGAAAATGAGAATCAAAAGTAGTAATTGTAATAGATCAACAAGAGAGACAACAATCATCAATAATCATCAAAGAGAATAGCAATAGAGCATCACAAGAGATAATTTCTAGCAAGTATGAAATATGAACATAAGAACATAAACACTAGAATTGAAAATTAGAGAAATAAATGAGGGAACAAGTAAAGATTGAATTAATTAAACAAGAGTGTCAATTAACAAACATTCAAACAAGAATCAAAATGAAGAGTTTGGCTGGTGAAGGACTGGAAATAAAAGGAAAAATTCAAGAACAAATATGAACTAGAAGAGAGAAAATGAGAGAAATGGAAAACTCTCCCAAAAACCTCTTAAAACTATTCTAAAATCTAAAATGATCTTCATGGGAATTGGTTCCCTTGTGTTTCAGCTGCTCCTTCTTCATATAGGTCGAATTGGGCCTTGCAAGGGCTTTGGACCTGGCCTGGAAACTTAAAATTGCATTTTTAGCCTTAATTTTGATTCTGCCAGACAGTACCGTGCGGTCGCGCAGTACATTGTGCGGTCGCACGGTCAATAAAAGAATGCAGCTTTGACTTCGCTCCCGCACGGTCGCGCGGTGAAACCGTGCAGTTGCGCGGGTATCGGTAGAATGCATCCCGAAACGCTCCCAGTGACACGTGAGGTCGCACGATAGGACCGTTCGACCGCACGATGCCCTATTTCACACTTCTTGGCTTGCTCTTGTGAACCTTTTGCTTCCAATGCCTTCATTAGCCTTTCCTATGCTTTTCTCAAATTCTATAAGTCTGAAATACACTAGCAAACATATTAATGCACCAAATGGAATGAGATTTCATAAATTTCCATCACTTTTAAGACTAAGTTAACATACATTTACCCCTAGGAACATATACAAGCAAATGATTGAAATCATGGTCATTCACTAGCAATTGTGTGGAAATATATTGATGAATCTCTCAATTCTAAGCTTTTCTTCATCATGAAAAATGGGCTTATCAAAATACCCCACACTTAGAAATTAGCATGTCCTCATGCTCTAGTGCATATAATCAAGAGGGGAATGGGATTTCGCAAATCTTTCAAAATACATTCAAACATCACATGAGAAGGAACTACACAAGAACTAAGCATTATGGATGATGTCACATTTAAACAAAGATTATGTAACCATGTGCAAAGAGTATGGGCAAAAGTATTGCAGCAGATACTAACCCCCAAAACAGATTAAGCTCATGATGATTAAACTTGTCTTACGCTGCAAGAAATGTTCTAAATCATAAAGAGGAGCTTAAGAACCCTTACCGGATGTGTATACGCTCAATGCACTCAAGTGTCTTGGGTTAAAGCTCTCAATTACTCCTTACACATGCCTTTTCAAAAATTAGTTTTCATCTAACAATCAATACCAATTGTATGTATGTATATATCATCAAGAGGGCTTTCTTAAGGTTGTAATGGAGCCAAGGTGAAGGTAGGATTTCATATTTGGCTAAGTGAGCTTTATAGCTTGAATTTGTTGATTAATCAAGGATGCACCTAGCTCTCTTTATTTTTTTCTTCACTCAACCTCCCCAAATGCTTTTTTAACTTTAAGGCTCACAATTCATTGAGTCCAAAATACATGTAATGCATTTTTCTATGATGAATGATTATGACATATACACTTGCTTATTTAGTAGTTTTATTTGCTACTTTAAAGCGACAACGTTTTCTTTTCTTCTCTTTCTTTTTCTCATTTTCACTTCCTTTTTCAAGTACAAATACATGTATATTTTTTTCTTGTCACATTTTCTTTTCTTGAATGCTTACGCAAATGCATATGTTCAAGTGTAAATGTTTTTGATGCATCCATATATTACCAAATGCCTTAGGATTTTCTTAATCAAAAATCCAGTTTTCACCCACTCACTATAATTTACTCTCCTTGACTCCCTTTTTTTGTTCTCTCAAAAGTAAATGACCACTAAATCCTAAATTAATCAAAGATCAAGCAAAGGACAATCATAGTTTTTCACTTTTAAAAGCTTGTAAAGAGCTGATAATAGAATAAAGGGGTATCAAGGCTCAAAGTTGGCTACAAGGGTGATAATTGAGGGTTAGGCATTTGGTATGTGAGCTTTTTGAGAATAAAGGCCTCAATCATATGGATACATACAACACATACACTGATGGAAATAAAGAATCAATTAATTCATGAATTTCAATCATAGAGGAGAGAACACACAAGAAGAAAATAATGGTTTAAAAGATGTGAAACCACCTTGTTTAAGGCTCAAAATCTCTCGGTGTTGTGTGTTCTTTCACTCTATTCTATGATGAGAAATTATTTTCAAAGCGAGTGTAAGAGACAAGTTTCAAAGAATCTTTTTTGAAAATTTTTCATGATGGGTTCCCAAATTGGGCACAAAATGAGAATACCTGTTTGAAGTGCAATCAACATCCATATGCAAAACCGATTGAATGTGTATAGGAAAAATGGAAAAACATAGTGTTGTTTTTCAAAACACAAGCAATCTCAGCAAGTCTACCTAAAGAGAGTTCAAATTCTACCAAAAAACTATCAATTACCCATCTCCAACTAGAAAGCAAGAATTGTTTAACTAGAATTAAAATTGACCCAATTTATTCGGTTGTGCATCCCACTCTTGAAAACTGTACGGTTCTCGATGTTGGGGGGGCAGGTGAACCTGCATCTACTCTACTGCTGGAGGTGGCCCAGTACAGCTTCTGACAGAACCTTCAGATGGTTCTGCGTTATGCCAATCATCCAAGTCACCATCATAGTTCCAGAAATGTGTATCATCTCCTTTGTCATAACCTCGTTCAGAGGTACTAGTAGAGGGTTCCGTGAGATCCAGAAATCTTGCATTTCTTCCTCGGGTAGTTCTTCAGGATCTTCTTCTTCTTTCTCCTCTTCTTCCTCTTCTTCTTCCTCTCTTTCTTGTATTGCTTCATCCATCTCAACCAATTCAGTAGTGTGATCTTCAATTTTTGACTTTCGGTTCATCATCACTACTGAGCACAATTAAAACTTTCCCTTTTGGGGTGTTCTTGGATGGTGTTGTTCTTTCAGCCAACCTTCGAGCAAACTTGCCCTGAATTGGTTTCACTGAGATTCTTGTGGTTCTCCTTATTTTTGTTGTTCTTGGAAGCTTAGTATTGGTTGTTTCGCGGGTTCCCTGGTTGGTAGGCAAGACTTCTTGTGGTTTGGGTGCAGCAGATGGTGATGGCATAGATGATGAAGCTTTCAGGGTTGCGAGTCTGGGGGAGTTCAATTCTAATTGCCAAATCATGGTGCAAAGAGAACTTGAAAGTGATTAAGGTTCATGGCCTCTTGGAATTCAACTAAAATTTTCATTGAATCTTTTTATCAAACACTTCGTATGCATCTATCAAGATGAGACATTGGTCAACTATGCAAATGTTCAAAACCCTTAAATTAACATACCACTACCAACACAACTAATGAATCACACATGAATGGTCCGAGAAAAGCAATCCTAGTTATTTACCAATTCTAGCAACCTACTTAATGAACATAAAAATAAAAGTCCTAACATACACTAATCTAATTGAAGGAGGGAGAAGAAACTTACTTGGCTATGCGAAACAAGCGAGATTACACACAAAAAGAGGGTTTAGGTGGTTGTGTGTGTGTGGATTGGTGTTTTTGTGGAGTTTAGAGGTGAGTAGAATTGAGAGAGAATGGAAAGAATGAGGTTGGATTTGTGTTTTGTGCGTGTTTTTAAGCTACAGAGGTGACCGCACCGTCGCTCGACCCCGACGCGCAGTTGCATGCCTTGATTTGGGGCCCATTCTGCTTGGTTTTGGGCCCCGCGGTTACGCGAGTTAGGGCGCGTGGGTGTGCGCCTGCAAATGCAACCTCGTCCGAGAGCAACTCGTCCCACCGTGAGCTCGCACGGGAGTACTGTGCGGGCGCGCGGGTCGTGCGATGGCACGCAAAGGAGCGTGTGATGGCGCAACGACGACAGAGAGTATCCAGAATAGAATTTTAGGACCGCGCAACGCGCAAGCGCGCGCCCCTGGACAGAGGCCCCCAAATGTGGAACTTAAATTGAAATATATTAAAGAATTCATTTGAATTCTAATTAATGCTTATATTGGTATGCTATCTTACTTTAGTTCTTATATTTGGTAAGTATTTGAAATACTATTGAACATATATGAGTAACGTTCTTATTCTTTTATCTTAGAATGGCTTAATACAGATTTGATCGAATCAAGTAACAAATCATTGCAACGTTCATGGTTTATTATGGAATATATTGATGTTGTCTATTATTACTATTCTAATGTGCTAATTTTGTAGAACAATGGAATGCTAAGCAAGGATGCTCATCTAGGAAATAATTCAAATTGAAATTAAAGAGGAGCCTTGATCTATGGACAACAACATTCCTTTTCTTTAAAAATGGAATGATATTAGAATCTTCTATGAACTTGGACAGCAAGTATAAGTTAACGGTGGAGCGTTCACCAAGTGAAGATCAACATATCTTGATCAACTTTTTTTTGTGCTCATCAAGTCAAATTTAACTATAAATAAATGAGGGTTTTCAACAGTTAAAGCACACAACTAAAACACATTTTCTTATTTATTCAACAGTGCTTAAAGCTTGATATTCTTCTTTATTTGTTTTCTTGCTTTGTCTTAATTTTTGGTTTATCATATATATCATAAAAGGTAAAGTGAGAGATTCAAAAGTCATATTCATTTTTGTAAGAGATACAACTAGATTGTTAGTTGTGTGAGAAATTCCTAAGTGAGTGAAGTTTAGATGTGTGAGAAAAAGTCCTAAGTGAGTAAAGATTAGGTGTTGTTAGTCTTGAGAGTGGAGTGTGCTCTCAAGTATTGGTTTTTGTACTTGAACAAAGTATAATAAAATTTCATCATTGTGGGTGGTGAAAAATTGGACATAGATCTCAAGTAGGAGATCGAACCAATATAAATTTTAGTGTTCTTCCTCTACTCCCTATCTCATAAGTTTATTTGCTGTTTTTATGTGAAGAGACGATTTTCATTTTTATCTCCTACATCTATTGCAATTTTATTTCTTATTTGAAAAAGCATTAGCATTCCTTGATTCACCTCTTTCAAGGAATCTTCACAAGAGAATAAACAAAGAAGAAAACTCAAAATGTAGAATGGAAATTGTGATTTCTTATTGATTTTTCAATGATTGAAAAGTGTAGATATATATATAAGTAAAATCAATGAATAGCTCATCAAATCTGTTATCCGCAAAATCTTGTAAATGAATCCTAACTACCTAAGAAGAATGTAAAAGATGTGAGTCACTATCTTATAAAACTATTGTACACAAAACAAAAAATGAAAGAAAAATAGAAAAGATAAATTCAATAAAAAAATATAGTGTAAAGTACGATTTATGTTATTAACGTTTATGAAATGTTTCAAAAATATCCTTAACATTTAATTTGATTCAATTTTACCCCTAACATTTTCGATTTGTTTTAATTTTATCCCTAATTATGGATAATTTTATCCTTAATATTTTCAATTTGTCATTGACTAGGGTCAAATTGAAATAAATAAAAAATATTAAAAATAAAATAAAATTAAATTAAATTTTAACAGTATTTTTAAAACTTTTCACAAAAATTAAAAATATAAATCATACCTTACCAAAAATATAAAATGTAGTGAGAAGTTGATTCTTCTTGTTGGACTGTGCTTCATTGTAACTTGATTTATGTTGGGCTGACGTGCTATATATAAAGCACGGACACTTCGTTGAATTGGCGTGTCCACGTGTCGGACACGTTTTGGACATGACACTCACCGACACTCGTCCGACACGCGTGTCTTCCGTGTCCCATCCGTGTCTTTAAAAAAACAAAAAAATACTTATTCGGACACACTTGACACTCCAAAATATTGTCCGCGTGTCTAATTTTATTCTTAATTTTATTTTCTTAAAATGAGTTTAAAAGTAGTATATATTACTATTTCTTAAAACTAAAAATTATCTTAAATATTTTATATAATTTAAAAAGATATTAAAAGATACTTAAAAATAATAATTTAAATTTTAATATAAATAAATGTCAAGATATTATTATAATTTTATTAAAAATATATTATATTTTATATATATGCCGTGTCCCTATGTCATAGAAAAAATTAAAATTGGTGTGTCGGCGTGTCGCGTGTCGTGTCGTGTCCGTGTCAGTGTCCATGCATCGCTATGCTCCAATAAAAACCAACATGTTTCATTATTTGTAAAAATCCCCAACTTTTGGGGCGATTTCAAAATTATGATATAATAATGGTAGCGTAGTTGTGCAGGTAGAGTTGTCCAATAACATAGCCCCATGTCTCTCACCTCATTCTCTTCCTCCTCCTCTGTCCTTTGACTCCTCTCTTCATAAACTTGTTTTTACTGAAATCTCTCCATCGTCATTGTTCACCACCACCATGTTCCGCCACACCCACCACCACAACGACAACGACAACAATCCCACTTACCCTCCCCCGGGATCAAACCCCCTTCACAACCCTCACCAACCACCTCCTCCACCACAGCCACATCCACCCGTCTACGGTGTACCTCAACCACCACCACCACACCATGAACCACTTCCCCAAGTGTACCACACCTCTCATCAAGCACCACCACCACCACCTAACCCTTACGGTCACCCATCACCAGCACCTTCTCTTGGCTCTGTTCACCACGTCTCTCACACTAACCAGTCTCCTTCACCTAACGTTCGCCACGTGTCACACGAATCTCACCTCCCTCCCAACCGCGCCGATTTCGCTTCTCCAGTTTCCGCTACTGTTCACCATGTGAGCCACCAGAGTGGTGGCAGCAGTGCCGCCGTTTCGAACAAGAACATGGTGAAGGTCGTTACAAAGGCTGATCCTAATTACTGCCTCACCATTCGCGGCGGCAAGGTGATCCTTGCGTACTCCGATCCTTCTGACGAGTATCAGGTATTAATTAAGCCTTTCGATCTGCAATTTGAAGAAGTAATCGTTGACTAATTAGTAATTAGTGTTGTTCTTAATTAATTAGTTTGCTTTATTTTGGTGGTGTTGCAGCGTTGGTACAAGGATTTGAAGTACAGCACAAGGGTGAAGGATGAAGAGGGTTACCCTGCGTTTTCTCTGGTCAACAAGGTCACCGGTGAGGCCATTAAGCATTCCGTTGGTGCCACTCATCCAGTAAGATCTCACTTTCTCATATTCAAATTCAATCATTAGGCATGTAGTTAGAGTCCACTAAGGTTTAATGTTCAAATTGATTTCAAATTAGTTCTTGAACGTCATATTAGTCCTAAAAGATACATTTCTCAATCAAATTAGTCCTTCTATCAATTAGATGACATGTATTACTAAATGATTGGTTAATAGATGACACGTCATCCAATTATTTTGTGACACTTGGCATTTAAGGATGATATGCCATCATCTGATCAGACCAATTTGACGGAGTATTGTATCTTTCCACAAACTAATATGACTAACAAAATATGGGAAAAACACCTCGTCCAATCCGATTTAAACTGAACACTCAACAAAACTGCACTGATTTGGATTTGATTGGATTTCATTTTTGACAAACTTCATGCAATCCCCCTATATGTGCAGAGTGTTTTTCAACTAAAAATAATAATAAAAACCTGAAAACTAATTTCTTTTATTAGAAAAAAAAAGTTGAAACAAACGCACCCTAAACTTCTGGACAATTTATGCTTATGAAGTGGTTTGTACACCCTTTGCTGGATTGTGTATTTACATTCAACCAAAATGAAGAAAAAGTCGTAAGCATTACTATGTGTATAAGCATTTACTTTGGATTTTAACTTGTCATGACCTTGAAATGCAAAAATTCCCTTGCCCCTGAACTTCTTAGCGCTAGAAAAATGGGTGTCATAGTTTTTCTTTCTTTTGATGATCAAGCTGTATAATATCTTATTAGTTATATGTCAGATCGGAGGCTTTTCCCCTAGAATATGCCTAACGGTGGAAACAGGGGATACTGACATTATAGACATACACTTTTGTACCCCATAATAGACATACAGTAGTAAAATAATGTTTTAATCATCAGTGAGTTTGTAATTTTTATAATATGTGAGCACCACTATCTTAATTTAAAAGCGATTAAAGTATTACTTTATCATTTAGCAACTCCCTCACTTTAGAAGAGCTTGATTGATTTCGTATATACTCAATACTTATAAATTTTATGTAGGTTCAACTGACACGTTACAATCCAGACGTTCTCGATGAGTCTGTTCTGTGGACCGAGAGCAAGGACCTGGGTGATGGTCATAGAGCTATCAGGATGGTCAACAATATTCGTCTTAACGTAGACGCATATCACGGTGATAAGCGTTCTGGTGGTGTGCATGATGGCACTACAGTAGTCCTCTGGGAGTGGAACAATGGTGATAACCAGAATTGGAAGATCGTACCCAACTGTAAGTATTCTTTGCAACCAATAAATCTCAAGCAATACTCAGTTATTCTTGTTCCTTTTTGCAACGACTCATAACTTTTAAGACCTTATCATCAAATGGTAAATTCTGTGTGTGAATTTGGGATGTTTCTTGTGTGATTGGATTAAATTTTAAGGTGGTCTTTGCATCCTTCTAATTATCTCAGTTGAAGTGATTCCAATTTGTTAGGTATTTGTTGTAGCTTTGGAATGATTATAGTTTCTTTATGATCATAAATCATCCTAAAATTTTTTTCCTAAACATCCTCTTAAATAAAAATATTATATGAAGTAAAAAATAAATTCAATCAATTTATTGGAATATTTAAAATGAATTATTTTCTTCATTTAGTATATATGTTAGGAGAATAAATCATTTCCCTGTGTTTTTACTGCCTACCCTTATTATAATCCAGATTTAAAAATGTTAACCATCTTTTTCGGTTACTTGCTTGATTTGTAAGTTTCAACACACAGAAGAATCAATGATTCACATGTAATTATTCTTAGGAATAAGTTGGTAAACCTTGTAAAAAACAAAAGTCCTTATTAAAAAACAGAGTGTAACTCATCCTCCTTTTGATGATGCTAAATGCAGGAGTTAATTGATGAAGTTTCTTTGCTCTGGAGATGAGTTATCAGTGTACTATTTCACTATGCATATTTATGCCAATGTAGGTGACAGTTACCATGTAGTTGACACGCACGTATCTTTGTATTCGTATAATATTTGATATAATGTGATTCAGTATGGACCCATATCTTCTTATTATATGTATCACCATTAAAATACTATTATGGAATAATTTGTGGTTCAAACTTATAATGTTGCCATATCATAAATTAACCTCATAGTTCATACTAGGTTGCATTGCTGCTCCTGCTAGAGTCAGGCACAATCCCTAACTACAACTTTCGAAGACCAAGGAAAGAGTGTATTAATGTTCAATTTTCTTTCGAGTTATCTACCAAAAATAACTACTAGGAAAGATTCTAAAACACAAAATATTCATAAAAATTTTAAAATTGTGACAAAAATAACTAAATGTTATACAATCAACTAAGCATTTCTATCATCCTGAATTCAAGACCTCTATTATGAAAAAAAAAAACAAATGTCATTTAAGTTAAAATTCATCAGAAATTGTTTTAGTCATCTTGAGCTCAAGATTTCTAAACTCAAGACCTCTACTAGGAAAAACAAATGCCATCTGAGCTAAAACTCATTGGCAAACAATCCTATATACTCATGTGTTATTTAAATATTTTAATGCACTTGAGTATATTGAAAGGTGTGTCATTTACATATTTTAATGTAAGGAGAGAAATTTTGGAATACTGGGCCATATTGGTTTTTGGTGAACCCATTAAAATATGAGATATTCTTTTGTTTTGTGTGGTTTTTGGTCAGAAGTGAGATGTTTTTTAAACGGTTGGAGCTACGTCCAAAAAAAAGGTTGAAATTCCTTTGTAAAAAATTTATGGTCATCTAAAATTATTAATTATTTTTAAAAACAAAGTAATGATCTGATTTGGCAAGATGGATTGGCGTTCCATTTTTGAAGATTCCAATAAAGAGTTCGGCGGCGAAGAAGATGTCTGTTTGTGGAAGGAGGTTCCTGGAGGTAATTTGGTGCTCGGTTTGTTACCGGAATTGCAGAGGCTGTAGGAGATGGAATCGTGGGGTGCTAAGTGCTAACAACGCGGGTAATGGTAATTGTAATCTTCCTTAATCCATTGGTACTTATGAACCTCCATTTTCTGATCCTCCGTTATTGATTGTCGGGAGATTTTTGTGAATTGGGTTCCATATTGAGATAGGAAGACAAGTAGACTTTAGACTCCGTTTGTTAATATTGTGGCTCCCAAAAAGTTACTGAATTTTTTGAGCTGCTCTCGGAGAGTCATAGCATAATTGTATTAAAGTACTAAAATGATTTTTTGTTAGCATATATTGTGTTAATGTAAAATTAAATACCATTAATTGAGGATAAAATTAATTTGAGAAAGTCAGCTTTAAAAAACTAATTTGAAATTTCAAAAGCAACCTGACTCTAAAAAATCAGGAGAAAAAAAATGGCTCTTGCTTTTTGAGGAGCCGGAAGAGGTTGTGTATTGAAATGCAAGAGATAATTCTTTTGTTTAATTACAGGAACTTGTAAATTGGAGGATTACAAAGAATTGCGCATGGGGGAGAATAGTTTTGCACATAAGAAGTTCGATCCCTGTTTAAATGGGTGCCTACTAACTAATGAGGAGCTGAAATTTTGTCCAAAATTCAATAAAATAGCTGCATGAGAAGTGTGGATGGCAATACAGATGATGTTTGATCCAGGAATTTGGTGCTTGGCTGATGTTGTATCTTGATATGCTGATGCATAGGATCAGTGTATGGCAATCATAAATCAAAAAGGATTGCAGTCTGTGTGGAGATGCTTGAGCCTTTAAGCCAATGAGGCAAGGTCAACAATATCAGTAGAGATTTAACCTCCAGTTGGAGTTCTTGCTCGAGTGCCTCTCTCTACATATAGGGAGGGGCATCTATTTACTATTTATAACTACTTAGTATCTTACATCATCTCTCTTTAAATCAAATAGTGTTATCCAAATTCTTCCAGAATTTCTCAATGTTCATTGTCTATTCTATTTATTTACTCAAAGATGTTGAAGAAACTGGTTAAAATAAATATAAAAAAAGTTTGATTTCTCATGGATGTCCATCCCTGACCCCGAGGTTGTAACTTTACATTTAATTAGTAGCAAATTTCTAAGATAACACTAAATGGAAAACACTATTTGGATAACAAAACAAGTGTAGTTCTTAAGTGTATATGGAAAACAAAACAAGAACAAGTGTACAAAATGGAAAACCTGAACAAACAAAGGCCTCAACCTTTCACAACTATCGACCTCCAAAGTTTGAAGATTAGGCAATTTTCTCTCTGCAAACAAGGACTCCCACTTGTTACATTTTTAATACATAAATATGAGTAATTTGACAAAAGTACACATGAAAATTTCGAAAGGGGACAAATGTACACATCAAAGTTTCGAAATTGAAAATGTACACATGAAAGATTGAAATCGATGGACAAAAGTACCACGCCATAATTGGAGATCTATTTATGTTAAGTATTTTGTCCAAGTGTCAGTTAGTGTTGATTACATGGCACTGTGTCATCTCAATAAGAGGTTTATGATGTGGAAATTTCAAAATTTAAAAAAAGAAAATTAAAATACAAAATTATATTAAACACACACCTCCAATTATTTCGAACCTTAACTTCTCATAACACCCACATTGCAGTGAATTGTGGTTCTGCCAAAATCAAGATATGGGTGCCGAAGCATCTTTAAGTTTTGAAAGTATGACGAAGCCCCATCAGGAGTGAACAATCCATCAAATTCCGCTGCCTCCTCGTATGGCCGGATGTCAAGAAGAAAACTGAAAAGACACCACTACAATAGTGGTAGATGCTGCTACCACGGGTTGAACACAATGGCATTGAAGTCCCGCACTACAGAAGACCCTAATAGATGGTTCCTACGTTGCTTCATTATAAGGGTTTTCTTTTTTTTTCTTTTTTTTTTTTTTTTTTTTTTTTTTTG
>JASCZI010000223.1:57482-70759 GCA_036250425.1 Stylosanthes scabra
GAAAAGGTAAAGTGAAAGGGGTAATGTGGGTAATGGATAAGAATAGTTTTCTTTATTTTTCATTACTTTCATTTTGGTGACTAAGAAATTGTAAATTGATAGCTAGATACAATACTTAAGGAAAACGGAGCTCCAATCACGGCGCGGTACTTTTGTCCATCGATTTTAATATTTCATGTGTATATTTTCAATTTCGAAACTTCAATGTATACATTTGTCCCCTTTCAAAACTTTTATGTGTACTTTTGACTAAATACTCCATAAATATTAAAAAAAGTTCAGATTTTCAATATCGCTCAAAATAGATTTACTTTGTGGTTAGTAGAATCGAATTAACAATCAACCCGGCTAAACTATTTGGTCATTGGGGTTTGATGATTCAAACTTTTTTTTTTTTGACTATTCGACCCGATAATAATTAAATTAATATATATAATCAATATTTAAATAATAAAAATAAATAATGCTTATATAATTTAATATAATACAATGTTATAAAATTATAATACAATAATATATTATTGAATGATTAATTAAATTATATATATATAAATTGTAATTTAAATCATATATTTGTATAATTATGAAAAATAATTTGATTATTATAAATCACTTTTTCTTCCGAAAAAATCTTTTTATTTTTTAACAATTGTCATTCAATCTTTGTTATAGAATTACATCAATTGGATGCATTAATTTAATAATACACTAATATAGAAATGCAATCCAGGCGAGTGATAAGTGTGTCTTTATTGAAGGTTCCTTGAGTGAAAGAAGAAAAAGAAAGGAAAAAAAAGAGTCGCATCAGGATATATAACAGTTTAGTTTAGTGTAAGGTATCTAAATTATATGGCTTTTGTAAATCTTTTCTTTCTTTGTCTTTTTATCGTAAATAAACATAATTCAAGATAAAAAAAAATAATAATATGAATGATTTAATGTGAAAATATGGAATTTGTTGTGCTCTTACTTCTTTTCTTTGTTGCAGAATATGAGCCTCTATTTATAGTTGGATCCGGCTTTGAGAACACTCAAAATAGTGAGAATATAGTCGTTGATAATCACTTGTTTCCTATTCAAAAATTGATCTAAGGTGTTGTTCAAAAGGTTTTTAAATATAATATTCTTGCTCTTCAAGTTTTTTTTTTTTTTATTTTTTGGAATTTTAAATATTTTCGGGATCTGCATATTTTCTTTTTTTATAATGATAAGATAACACCAAATAATTTTAAATTAGTACAAAGAGGAACGCTGATGTTTCTTCTTAAGGTCCATTTCAATTCAATTTGAATCCTTTCTTCATTTGTTTTATGTGTATATATCCTTTTAATGCTAAATTAATAAGCGCCAAACTATTACTTATTAACTAGAATAATAATGTTATGTCTTGTGCAAGTTGCTGTCACGTGCAATACTCCCTAATAATATCAATGCCCATATTTTACTAATTTATTGTCCAAAATTGTGCTACTTCAATTTTTTTTACGAGCATTTCTTTGTTTTCAAGACTTTGATTTTAACTTATTTTGCTTGTTATATTCATTTAAGCCTACAATACTAAACACAAATCAAAAACATTAATATATTTAAATTGTTAATTCATAACAAAATTAATATGTGTAATTATCAAATATTTAATATTAATTTTAAACTTAATATTTATTTTAAAAACAAAAATTTGACAAGTGAAGTTTATATATATAATTATTACAATTAATTATGTAAAAATATGTGTACCTTCGGAGAGAAAAGGAAAAATAAAACAATGAGTCGAATACGTACTCTGAAAATATTATACGTACTCGCTTCAATAAAATATTTTAGCTCAATCCAATTAACATAATCTTCAGTAAGTATAATTTTTTGACCAGCAAATTAAATATATCTCTTAGAAGATATTGCAATTGCTCTATGTCTCATGTTTTTATATTAAATTTTGATATGTAAGTGAATTGATAATCTTAACAATCGATTGAATAATATCAAAGTTATCAAAAAAAAATTAGACACTAATAATTTCAATGTGAATAATAACTAAGTTACCCTCTTATCATTTAATACAAGCTGTGTGGTTTTTCCTAGTCCTCCCATTCCTAGATACTGAAGTATATGGATGATGTGGTTAGATATTTTAATTAGAATCTTTAAATTCTTATTTTTTATTATAATTAATTATATTTAAAATTTCAAAATTTAAATATAAAATATAGTTATACAATTAAGAAATCATCTATATATTCTGAATTCTTTGGTGTACTCCTTTTTTTAGGGGAAATATTTTTTAATATTTAAATTGAAAGCTCTGACAATGCTATGCTATTGAGTATTCTCAATCGTTGCGTGCCAAATATGGGAAAAATAATATTTCTAAAACTCGATTCATTAGAAATATTTGGGTTATGGTCTAAAAGATAATTAGATAACTGCGAATGAGCATTGAGTACATGATACAGAAGAAGTTAGATAACTGTTTTCCTAGATTTTCATCTATATTGGACTATTAGGTTATTGGGTGACATGTGATAATACTAAACTTTGAAAGGTACCAGACTCTCAGGTTCAAGGAGAAGAGAAAGGGAAGAGAGAGAAGAGAGAATTCTGTTAGAGAGAGAAGATATTTAGTTTGTGTTATTGGAAAATGTAAAAATGAGCTCAACAGAATTAGTTACGTATTTATACACAAGCTGTTAGGACAAATAACTAACTTACTTAATACTAACTAACAACTTAACTATACTTAATAGCATCTCAACATACACTATCAAACTTATTATAAGAACCTTTTAGATAATTTTCATCACTTGTAAATAGATAGGAACCTAAGGAATAAAGTTTTGGAATGCCAAGTTATCAAACAAATTAAGAACTCTCTTATATACAAATTAAGAACTCTCTTACCAACAAATCTAAATATTTTTTTATACTCTTTTTAAATCCAATTTACAAAAACATAGAAAATAATCTCCAAAGACAGACCCCTTCAAATTGTGAGAGTAAATTGAGTCCATAATGGAAACAATTGCATAATTAGGTGATGAATTTTGAAGAACTCTCCAATAAAAACTTGTTAAATTCTAATTATGTTGTCATTTCTTCCTCTTGTCTTCCACTAATCTTCTTTAGCTTAAAATTTAGTTATAATTTTTTTCTTCTTATACTATTACTTTTTTTTTTTGTTAGCTGTGAGTAAATGGATTACTTGAGTACCCTATACATCTATAGAGAAGCAACAAAAGGAATAAAATAATATTATCACAGGCAAATATTGCTGAATCTGTTTTTCTTTTTCTTTTTCTGTAAGTGAGACCTCACATCTTAAACATTCTAATTTATAATGACTTAACTTATAATAGATTTACGTCAATTCTCACATATAGAGTACTATAAATCCAACTATTTTAAGTATTTAAAATATTTATAAACCCTCATCCTTGCATATTTGTAATTGATAAATGTATTTTATCTCAAATAAAATATTTTATTAAAAGTCAATTGAGAAAATATTTTTTATTTTTTAATCAAATTGGACAATAAAATTAAAGGTATAACTAAGCATGTGTAACATAAAACTAGTGCGAATTGTATGAGTGTGTATGATGAGATAGGGAGTGTTTCGCTCAAATTTTCGCCTAATAGGGAGCAATCCCACTATATAATAAGAAAATAGTAAATGACTAAATAGTTAGTTTTTTAACAAGTAGTCAAGCTCTTTGATTGACACGTGGCAAGAAATTAATGACATAAAATTTAATAGAACATAATTGTTATGGTATAAATGTCAATGACTTTTAAGAGAATTTCAAATTTCAAATGGCATAAAAAATAATAGTACATAATTGGGATAGATATATATGTCAATTGTTTATGAAACGGAATATAATAGAGTAGTAGATGACTAGATGGTAAATTTTACTATTGAATTTTGGGAAAAAAAATTAAATTTTGGCTCTAATAAAATAAAAGAAAGAGATAATTTGATTTAAATTAACGAAGATAAAAGTTTAGAAAGAAATTTTATCATTAGTATTTTTTTAATTTTAAATTTAAATTTTGAATAATTAGAATTAAAAAAATAATATTCTGAAATAAAAATAAAATTTATGAATTTGAAATATTATATGTACAAAATGGAAGATAAAAATTTAAGAAATAATTTTATCATTGAAATTAGAAGGAAATAAAAATTTGAAAGAAATTATTATATAGTATTTGCAAAATGATTTAGCAACTTTAATTTTATTTTTTTAAAACAGAAAAAAGAAATGGCATTTTTTTGTTTGGATTTTGTACCAGAGGTATACAGTAAACAAGACACAATATGCCTATTAATAACTGTTAGGCACTAAACGAATAAAACAACAAAATTATAGAAATGAAAAATGGAAAAATATGTATAAATATGGACCAACTGAATAACTTTTTCTGAAAATTACAACTTCTCTATATAAGGATATTACAAGAACACTTTTTTCTTGACAAAAGAAGAGCACACTTCTCCATATATATATATATATATATATATATATAACAAACCTATACTTTTGTCTCTGGATAACGTGATTTATTACACAATGATCTAACCTATTTATATTACGATTCTTCTTACTTTAACCGTACAATAACTAAAGATGGATAATGCAGTTTACTTTTCACCATCAATATTTAATGGCTTATAAGTAGGAGAATTTCTCTCCTTTCATTTTGTCTATTTATTTATTTATTTATTTTTTAAAATTAGCTTTACTAATTTTCACAATCTCCCACTTAAAGCTACTTTTCAAAATTCATGTTGCTCATGTATTTAATAGGTCATATGAGGATCTACTCTATTCAAACTTTTTAGTGTTGATTGATTTTGTCATGACATCTGCTAGGTTTTCTTTAGTGTGAATCTTCTGCATATCAACACTCCATTCTTTTACTACTTTCCGAACAAAGTGATATTGTACTCCAATGTATTTTGTTCTTGAATGAAATGCTGAATTCTTTGCAATGTGTAATGCACTCTGACTGTCACAATACACAGGAATCTTTTCCTGTGTGTGCCCAAGTTCTTTTATTAACTTTTGGATCCAAATAGCTTCCTTGCATGCTTGTGTAGCTGCCATATATTCAACAGTAGATAGAGCTACGACAGTCTGTAACTTAGATAACTAGCTCACAGCTCCTCCTGCAAGTGTGAACACATAGCCTATAATAGGTTTTCATTTATGAAGATCACCTGCAAAGTCTGAATCAACATATCCCTTGACAATAAACTCCGATCCTCCAAAACATAATGCAACATTCGAGGTTCCTTTATTGTATCTTAGAATCTTCTTAACCACATTCCAATGCTCTTTACCCGGATTTCCCATAAATCGACTAACCACCGCAACTACTTGCGCAATATTTGATCTTGTACATATCATGGCATACATAAGGCTTCCCACCGCTGATGCATACGGTACTCGAGACATTTTCATTCTCTCTGCTTCACTACTAGGGAACATACCTGAGGATAATTTAAAACTTATAGGAAGTGGGAATGAAATTAGCTTACATTCTTGCATGTTGAAGCGTTGCAAGATTTTTCTCAAATAATTCTTTTGAGATAGCTAAATCTTCCTATCCTTCCTATCTCGGTGGATTTGCATCCCTAAAATCTTGTTTGCTGGTCCTAAATCCTTCATATCAAATCCCTAGCCAACTGTGCCTTCAATTCTTGGATGTGATCTTTGTTGGGGCCTACCACCAACATGTCATCCACATACAATAGCAGAATGATGAAATCATTATCCTCAAACCTTTTGTAATAGGTACAATGATCTGAACTAAGTTTGTTGTATCCAAGACTAATAATGAGGGAATCAAAACTCTTGTACCAACACCTTGGCACCTGCTTTAAACTGTATAGAGATTTAGTTAACCTACAAACCAAGTTTTCTTTTCCTTGTTCTTCAAAACCTTCTGGTTGGAGCATATATATCTCTTCTTCAAGTTCTCCATGAAGAAAAGCAGTCTTTACATCTAGTTACTCTAAATGTAGATAAAATGCTGCATACATAGCCAAAACTACTCTGATAGTAGTTAGTGTCACCACTAAAGAAAATATTTCGTTGAAGTCAATACTTTCTTTCTGAGCATATCCTTTGACCACCAATCTTGCACGATATCGTTCCACCTGGTCATTACGATCTCGCTTGATCTTGTAAACCCATTTGTTATCAATGGCTTTCCAACCTGCTGGAAGTGCAACAAGTTCCCAGGTATTGTTCCTATGTAATGCCTCGATTTTTTCCTACATTGCTGTCATCCACATAGAAACATCTGGATTATGCATAGTCTCCACAAAAGTTGTTAGTTCTCCATCTTCTGTTAGAAGACAATATGCATCGTGACTTGTCAAAACATAATCAGAGTGCCATGATGGTACTTGTCTTTGTCGAGTGGATCGACGAACTTCTATGTCATAGGCCCTATCTGGTTGTTGTTCTTCGTGTTCTGGTTCTGCTTCAGAAATATTACTTTTTCTATAATTGTCATTAATTTGAACAGTGGTTACCTCCTTAAAAGTGCTATCATTGTCTGGTTCTTTTTGCAATTCATTTTATGCAAATATCACATATCTGCTGACAACTATCTTGCGGGCAGTGGGATCCCACAAGCGATACCCCTTAACTTTGTCAGCATAACCCAAGAAGATACATTTTCTAGACTTCGGGTCCAGCTTTATTCTTTCTTGGGAATTGTACATCACGTACACAGGACAACCAAATATATGTAAAGAAGAATAATTAGGTGGCTTACCTTGCCAAATTTCCATTAGTGTCTTCAACCCAATTGTTGTTGACGGCGACCGATTTATCACATAACAGGTGGTTTTAACAGCTTCTGTCCAAAAATACTAGGCTAATTAAACATGCGGTTCGCAACATAGCTCGTGCTCTTTCTAGGAGAGTCCTATTCATCCGTTCTGCTACTCCATTTTGTTGAGGCGTATGTGCAATTATGAATTGTCATTGAATACCTGCTTGCTTGCAAAATGTTAGTAAATCACCATCTACATATTTTCCTCCATTATCTGACCTCAAACACTTGATCTTCTTTCCCGATTCAAGTTCTACCTTTGCTTTGTACTCCTTGAATATCGCAAACACATCTGACTTCTTTTTGATTGGGTGCACTCATAGCCTTCTAGAGTAATCATCAATAAATGATACAAGATATTTAGCTCCTTCTAGAGACATCTCTGGTGACTCACATACATCAAAATGAATCAATTTTAATACGTGTTTGGTTCAAATATTCGATCTGCCAAACTTCAATCTATGCTGCTTGCTTGTAACACAATGCTCACAAAATGGTAAGTTTACCGATTTGAGCCTGAGAATGAGATTGTTGAGTCTTTAATATTATTGGTTATGAATGATGACAAAAGCATTGTTTGGATTGGGTTAATAGGTCCATATTAAGTTGGCTTAGTTATGTGTTTTTGTTTAGGCAAAAAGCCCATTTATGTTGCTGTTGTCTTAAGAAGCTAGTAAGCCCAATTTTGGTGCTATTCCATAAGCCCATATTGCTATATAATATGCTGTTGTGATGGTTTTGTTGGTGTAGGAAATTTCCAGCTAGCATTGGAGGCAATTAATTGGCACCTTGGAGGGAAAATCCCACAAAATAATTGAAGATCAATTTCAGAATCAATTTGAAGGTTGAAAGATGGAAACTTGGAGCCAAAGATTGGATTGAATGGCCAAGATCATTCAAATACAAAAAAGGAAAATCAAGGACAGCAAAAGGAAGGTAGCTCCACTACCCTCTGCTCTGCAAATCGCGTTTTGCATTTGCAATGTTGCATCCCCAACCTTAGCCACAGCTCTGCTAATTTCAGATTGCTCTCCACCACCGAAAAAGCAGCTTGTCTTGGAGGCAACACACTCATATAAGAGGGTGCTCAACCAAGAGAAGAACCAATGAGAAAATTTAAGAGAAAGAGCATTTTATCCATACCTTTGAGCAACTCAGAATTCACAATTCTGATCTCTTCTCCTTCATATGTATTGAATGTTTTATTTCACTTTTCTAAGTTTATCATTCTTGTTTCCATGAGAGAAAAGGAAAATGCAAGGCATTAGAAAAATCCATTGAGAGAAAAGGCAAGAGTGATAGGTTTGAAAAAAGCCATTGGAAATTGATTTTAAGTTTAGATTAGTTTCTGTTTTGGATCATGAGCCTGAGAGGTTCCCCTTGTGAGTTGGGATAGCACTCATGTAGATTACTAAGCTAGGCTAGCTTAGGATTGAAAGTCCTTGGTATAAGGCAAGTGTAATTTGATTGAATTGGTGTTTGTAACTTCATTGAAATTAGTGGAATTCCACCATGATTGTGGTGGAGACTGGATGTAGACTGCAGTGGTGGTAACCGAACCAGGATATGTGTTGTTAGTTCCTTGTGAGTTTGTTTTATCTATTCTGCTGCACTTCTGTTTAACAAAATTCATTTTGTCTCCCTACAACTCGAGGAGACAAAAACGTAACAGCAAGCTACACTTGCTTACTTGGCCGAAAAGAAGCTCATATTCAATCCCCCCTTCTCTGAGCCTCTACAAATCTTTAGAGATTATGCTCCACAAGAATCTTCAAGCCCCGTTCTGACATGTGGCCCAACTTGTGATGCCACGTCATTGTCATTTCTTCTTGGCTTGCTGAAGCAACCGATGCCTCTGCCTCTTGCAAGGTATCTACCATAAGCATGTATAGATTCGATGCAATCTTCTCTGCTTTTATAACCACAATAGCACTTTTAACTACTTTCAAGATCTCACCTTCAATATGGGTCTTGCAACCAAGTTCATCCAGTTGCCCAATCGACATCAAGTTCTTCTTCAAGCCTTTCACATGTCTTAGCCCTTGAAGTGAGTGAATAGAACCATCAAACATTTTTATTTTGACAGTACCTATCCCAAAAATTTTCAAGGCATGATTGTTTCTCATGAACACAGGTCCTTCTAAGACTAGTTCATAAGTAGAAAACCAATCACGATGCTGAGTCATGTGCCATGTTGCTCCTGAATCTACAATCCAAACATCAGTGAGCTATTTGCCGCATTTGGAACCAATTGTTGCTTCCTCATATAATATTTCTTCATCATCAGAGATACTCGCAACACATCCTTGAGAACTTGATCCTTCTGGAACTTTCCCTATACTCTTCTTATTCCAACAATCTTTCTGGAAGTGCCCTCTCTTGCCACAATTTTAGCATTTGAATTGCTTCCTTCCTTGTGACTTCGGTCTACTTTGGCTTTCACTGGAACCACACTCCATTGATCTCCCTCTTGTCATCAATAATGCCTCTACTTGCTTTGAACTTTTCATTCTATCTTCCTTATTCTTGCACTTGGATTCTTCTTCAAAAACCTAAGCATCCATGTGATCAAAGGAAAGATAGTCAGTCAAAACATTGTTAGTCAAATTAATGATGAGCTGATCATATGAATCCGGTAGACTTTGAAGTAAAAGCTCTGCACGTTCATTTTCAGCTATGTTGCATTCCAATGACGAGAGTTGGGAAAATAGCGTATTTAGATTGTTTATTAATGTTAAGATAAAGTTTGCAGATGCTGGAGGATACTAGGTGAAGTATAAAAGATAAAGAACAAGAGATCTTTGTTTATTATGTACATTGGTGTAGTGATTGGAAATGTAATTTCATTTTTGTAATTTATTTATTATGCTATATTTTTTAATTCTCCTTAGATACTTGATAGCAATGCCGAAGGGAATTTGAGGGGCTTCAACCAACTCCCCAATTGGGTCGAGACTCTTGAAGTATCGAAAAAAAAAGATTGTTGATGTGATCCGTGACTGATGTAGACTCACTCATTCAAAGAGTATAAAGTCTTCTCTTCAAGAATATCTTGTTGTGAAGTGACTTGGCTTCATATAATTTGGTGAGAGCATCCCCAATTTCCTTAGCTGTCTTATTCTCTGCTACACTTGATAAGACTTAATCAGCTAGTGCCAAGTGTAAGTTTGCAACTACATTGTTGTCTATCTCCTTCCATTTTACATCTATAATATCAATTAGTCTACCTTCAATTGCTGCCACGCAATTGTCTTCTCTCATAATTGCTTTTATCTTCAATTTCTATACAGAAAAATTACTCCCACTGAATTTTGAAATCCCGAACTTTGCTGCCATTTTTTTAATACGATAACTCGCAGCGGAAAAAATATTTATCAATAACCTTTTGGCTCTGATACCACTGTTAGGCACCAGACAAATGAAACAATAAAATTATAGAGATGAAAAATTGGGAAATCTGTATAAAATATGCGAACAACTGAATAACTTTCTCTGAAAATTACAACTTCTCTTTATATAAGGAGATTATAATAACACTCTCTTTTGATAAAAGAAAAGCACACTTCTCTCTATATATAGGAGAAAACTACTCAAAGAAACTTATGTTTTTGTCTCTGGATGACTTGATTTATGACATAATGATCTAACCTATTTATATTACCATTCCTCTAACCTTAACCGTACAATAACTAAAGGTGGATAATGCAGTTTTTTTTTTCCACCATCAATATTCAATGGCTTACAAGTAGGAGAATTCCTATCCTTTCATTTTGTTTATTTATTTATTTTCTAAAATTAGCTTTATTAATTTTCACAATAACCTCTAATATTTTAGTACATCAGATAATATAATAAAAAAATAAATTGAAGTAGATATGTATATCGATTTAACACTCTGTACACCATGCGAGCAATACTTTAATAGAAAATAAATGGATAAAGGTACACACAAAAATACTCTAAAAAGTTTGTTGAGAATCCTAATTATAATTCTAAGCTCACTATGACCCCAATGGCAACAATCCAATCCGGCTCCAGCATGATATTCATGCCCTCATTGAAGAATTTCAATTATTTTGGGTTCTTATATTCATTACGTGAAGTTATGCCAAGCGCACAATAAAATTGGAATTAATAATAGAAATAACTCGTCAAAATAAAAAGCAAAAAATATCCAGAGCCTCAAATAAATCAACATGTGCAAAGAGCCTCAAGAATGAAACCGCTACTAGTGGTGGCTGGCTCCTCAATCTCCCCATCGATCTCCATCTGCTGCTGCGACACGGCGGCCTTAAAAATGACTCGTACTTTTTTAGAGTAGGAGCACTTAATCGAAAAGTTTTATCAAACCTACCCTTAGATGTTTGTCACAGCAATGTATGTGAGAGAGAGAAAAACTTTACAAAACTTATCCTTAGATATTTGTCACACAGCAATGTATGTGAGGGAGAGACATTTAGTTTGTTAATGGGATTTTGAGGCTACTCGGGAGAGAAGATGCCAAGAAGAAGGAAACATTTTTTTGGTTATTTTCGGTAATAAATTAAGGAGTTTTTTAGGATATCTTCCGTAATAAAGCCTAATCACTTCCATCTATATTGTTTATGCTTTTTGGGTTTACAAATCTCTCATTTTTTCATGGCTAACATAGTCCCAGCCATTTTCAATTTCGATCTGGTACGACGCGTTGATGTTTCCGGCCCACATACTATTTTGCATTGATCGTACTCAGGCCCACTAATATCAATTTAAAATTACACACTTGCCATCGCGGTAACACATTCATTTGTTACCACACTTATCCTCTCACAAAATTAACGACACGCGCTTACTTATTAACCCTAGAACCACGCGTCATCTCCTTACTGGAGAGTCAACACATATCCACCGTTAGGCACCCGTACCACCTCAGAACTCCTTTTTATATACCTTTCAATTAGCTTTTTTTTTTTTTTAGGTACTGAAAAAGATATGAAGAGAAAAAGATTTTGCTTGACGAGTGGTTGGATGCTAATCATATGAGGTATATTTATTTTATTTTTATAATTTTAAAAGTGAAAATAGTACTTCTATTCACTATATATATACATGTAAAATGCTCTTCAACATAATTATTCATTGAAAAAATCTAGTGATCTTTAAAATTTGAGATTATATATATAAAAACAAAAGAAATATAAGTATTTATTTGAAATAATCACAGCCACATATTTAATTTTTTTTCTTTTAATTTTAAATGACCACTAGATACTTCCACCACCATAGCAAAATTCTACCTTTCAAGCGTAACCTAATCTTTTACCATGCCTATTTTCCAATTTCTTTATTACCACTAGACTAGATATGGGGCATTTTTATTTAAGGAAAAAATACAAAATCTATCCATAAAAGATTTGGGCGTTGATAAAATTACCTATGAAAGAAAGAAACGAATTTTCTACCTATGAAAGATGGGTTCTGTTTGACAAAACTACCCAAAATGTCACCCAGAACTACCAAAACTCAATGGCTAGTTAATGACTTTTGGATAGTTTTGTCACATAGAACTCATCTTCCATGGGTAGAAAGCTCGTTTCTTTCTTTGATGGATAGTTTTATCAACGCTTATATTTTTTGTGGGTACTTTTGGTATTTTTTGTTTTATTTAAATAAGAATCAAAAAATTATTTTATTTCCCAAAATACACATAGTAGAAAAACTTGACGAAAATGCGTAGCTTCATTTCGCCACCTTTTTCGACGAAATGGATTTGCACTTCAGCTCGCCCATGGATTTGGCGAAATGGGTAGTTGCCTTGGTATGGCCAATTTACAATATGACTGATGGCCACTTCGCCGATGTTAAGTGAAGTGCAAATCCATTTCGCCTAAAAAAAGGCGAAATTGAGCTGCACATTTTCGTCAGATTTTTTATTATTTGTATTTTTCAAAATAAAACAATTTTGATGCTTATTTATTATTTAAATAAAAATGGAAGTATCAAAATGGATAATTTTAAATTTGTTATTTATAGAAAAATATTTAAAAGTTTTAATTTACTTTTTTATTATTTTTAAATAAGAAGTTTTAAAATTTAAATTTTATATTTCCAAAAGACAATATGTGAATTGATATATGTAAACTACCAATATTAATTTTAACATTTTTATAAATCCATAAAAATAATTTTTAATTTTATTAATAAAAATGTATTTTTATCAATATAATATATTTTTATCATACGACAAAGCGACAAAAATACCTACAGTTAGACAATGTTGTCACACTTTCAATGATGGCGATATAGAGAGGGACTGAGCTGATTTGAGGGTGAGGGGTATTTGTTGTTGTGAATGATTGAGGGCGGCAAGTGGTTAGCCGCCGGTTACTATGCACTGCATAGTAACCCAATAAATCATGGCCGTCCATTCCTAATCAAGTTACTATGTT
>JASCZI010000225.1:28393-42135 GCA_036250425.1 Stylosanthes scabra
CTCTTTTGCAAGGGCTGCACAAAGGCGCAAGAGCGTACGCTCTTACATGCAAAGACTCGTTCTTAACAACCTTGGATATGGGTTTTTATAATCTTTAGTAGTGGCAAAGTCCAATTGCTAAATGCTCAAGAGACGGGAGGGGTTTTACTCGTAATTTTATCACTTTTAATGTGTATTTCATATTTTAATGTGTATTATACATTAATGGCTAATCTTAATATGCAAATAACATAACCCAAATTTCATATATATATATATACATATATTTGACCATAATTAAAGGAAACAAACTAGCTATTCAAACAAGAATTGAGATTACAAGATAACAAAGTCTACATAATATTCAAAGGCTGAAGTAGCTCAATATGATCAATGTTCATCTCTACTGCATACTTGGCCAAAAAATCAACTACGATATTTGCAGTACGTTGGATCAAGACCACTTCTGGATTTAATTTAAAAATAAATTAACATAACTTATGGTTAAAAATAAATTCAAGAAAACCTTAATGAAAAAGAATCTATTAATTGTCCTCTACAAAAACACTGCAAAAAATTAAAACATTAATAAACAAAATAAGAACATTTTTAAGAATCATTAATCAAAATATAATAATAGAATAACCTTCTTTTGAAGATCCATTTGCAGCCAACAATTTTCTTGTCTTGAGGCGGTTTAACTAAAACCCATCAAGAAGTTCATTTAAATATGTTCAACAATTCTATTTAAACACCAAAATCAACCACTAAAATCAGCAACCATATATTATGAATACACATAAATACATATGTAATTTTAGAGTAAAAACCTCTCCCCAACCCCTGAACATTTAACAATTGGACTTGACCACCCCTAAAGATTATAAAATCTCATATCGACCCCTTAACTTCGAATAAATTAGACTGTTTGACCCTTATTAGCAGGTTATGTGGGTAACATGCCTGCAATGCAAATTCACATGTGGCATTGCCTTTGCCACATCAGATTCACAACTGACACATCACCCACGTAACCTGATCTTAGCCAATAACAGGGGTTGAAGAGTCTAATTTATTCGAAATTTAGGGGTCAATATGATTTTTACAATTTTTAGGGGTGATAAAATCCAATTGCTAAATGTTGAGAGGCCGGAAAGGAGTTTTACTCATGTTTTAAAAACTCTATTAGTAATTGTTAGCGATATTTTTTTTTCTAGTAGTTAGTGAGTATGCTCTTTACAACGAGGATAGAAAAGATCTTTCAATTAAAAAAGTTGTGTAAAGAATTAAACAGATATTAAAAATATGAAAAAAAAAAATAGGGAGCCAATACATTATGATTAATAGGGGGTCAATACATAGTTACGGATGATAACTCATATAAATTTTGGATGATGACTTAATCTTGGATATATAAGTTGCGGATGATAACTCATATAAATTTTAATCACTAAATATGAGTAATTGATATAAAATATAATAAATTAAAATTAAAATTTATCTAATTAATTGTTGGGTTTGGTTGAAAATAATGTGTATAAAAAGTCTCACATCACTTGATGTAAGAAGTGTGGGTGGGCCTTTTTTATGTTATAAATAGAGGCTTAAGTTGAGAATTTCAAATGCATCAAGTCAATACACATGGTATGACTTTTAAATTCCTTCTTATACTTTAGAGTTCTTCTCTTGTAAGAGTGTAGAGGGTGTAGTCATTGGAAGTTTGTGGAGTGCTTGGTGTCGGAGTAGAAAATATTGTGGTGTGGTGTAATATCTTTTCATAATATTTTCTTGGTTGTCGTTTGACAACGGCCGTGGTTTTTTTCCTATTTTTGGGTTTCCACGTTAATTCTCTTGTGTTGAGATTGTGTTATTGTTCTTTCCTATTTCTCTATTTTAATTCTCCATGGGGCATGGTCGCAATGCCCAACAAGTGGTATCAAGAGCTATGGTTCGGTGGATGTAAATTTTTAGTATGCTTTATGGTTGCAGTTTTGTCTGATCTTCCACATCAGAAAAAAATTATCTTGTGTAGTGTTGGAGAATTGTTCGTGTAGCTTGATTATTATTGTGTTGCTGCAATGGCACCTGTTTCAAGCGTCATGAAGTTTGATATATAGAAATTTGATGGAAGGATGTTCTTTGGCTTGTGGCAAGTTCAAGTCAATGATGTATTGATACAATTCGGGTTACACAAGATGCGGAAAGTCTGGGCATATTGTCCGGGTGGAGCAAGTTCGACAAAGGGCTCCGAAGTCGCTGACGTAGCCTCTCTGGTTGAGAGATATGATGATATAGTCTAAAAGCTTAAGAGATGTATCCTCATGGTAGATCCGCAATGCCATAAAAAATGATGAGTTGTTAGCGGGTCCACAATTACACATGCGCATAGGTTAGCAGTTGATGCAAGTTGTGTGATGGTGGAGTTATGTCGATGGCTGAGGAACTTCCAAGGAAAGCCAACATGGAAGCAACACCATAAAATCTCAACAAGGTTTGTTCGACATGTGCCGAGGAAATTCTTAGAATTGGCTAATTCTAAGTTAATGCACTTTTTATGGTGGAGTATGATAGCTATTGAGCTATGGTTGTCGGTGTTGACAATGTCATTATTTTCAATCAAGGTAGAGATTGTTGAGTTTGGTTGAAAATAATATGTATAAGAAGTCCCACATCGCTTGATGTAAGAAGTGTGGGTGGGCCTTTATGCTATAAATAAAGGCTTAAGTTGAGTGTTTCAAGCGCACCAAGTCAATACACATAGTATGACTTTTAAATTCCTTTTTGTACTTTAAAGTTCTTCTCTTGTAAGAGTGTGGATGGTGTAGTTATTGGGAGTGTGTAGAGTCTTTGGTGCCGGAGTAGAAAATATTTTGATGTGGTATAATATCATTTCATAATATTTTTTTGGTTGTCGTTTGACAATAACCGTGATTTTTCATTCCTTATTTTTGGATTTCTATGTTAATTTTCTTGGGTTGAGATTGTGTTATTGTTCTTTTCTACACTATTTTAAATTTTCATGGGTCAAGCCCAATATTAACAAGGAACGAATATGAATAAAGAGCGTTTAAAAATAAACCATTATAAATTCAACCTTACAAAAATAATACTTAAAAGACACTTAATTTGACACGAGGAAGTAGTATTGTAATTTTTTTATGGATTTCGTTAACAAATATTTTAAAAATATGTCTTAAGAATAATAATATAAATAAAAATATAATTTTTCTTACTTTTTAATGTATTAATTGCATTATTGATGATATATTGAAAAGAGTCAAAATTTTCTATTATTTTAATTCTCATAACCAGCATCTTTCTAACTCGTCTAACTAAATGTTTTATTATTGGTCTCACATTAGGTTGGTACACGAAAGCAAGGCATCGGTTTTGGTATTTTTTTTTATAAATAAATAAAAAAAAATAATGAATTTATCACTCTAGACTCGCTGACAAAAATTTATGTTTTTAGGCGTCCCTTACTTAATTCTAGTTCTGCATATCCAGAAATCACTAAACACATATTTTAAGTTTGCAGAGTTCGAAATTCAACTAAAATAAAATCAAACGTATATTTTGTATCTCTTTATTATAGAAAGTGTGTATTTAGTTTCTCTTTGTTTTAGAAATTGTGATAAATTATCCAGAAAATCAATTATTATTATAATTAAGCAGGTAGTGATCAATAATAAATATTTTATTATGAAAATTATGTATTTGCTATTATATTCAAACATTTATTTTTAAATTCAGAATAAGTATTCTATTA
Source organism: Stylosanthes scabra (assembly GCA_036250425.1). NCBI lineage: Eukaryota > Viridiplantae > Streptophyta > Magnoliopsida > Fabales > Fabaceae > Stylosanthes > Stylosanthes scabra. Next base: position 32,142 of record JASCZI010000225.1, read on the forward strand.
AAAAAAAAAAAACCTTCAATATTGATTTGTTTCATATAATTCTAATTTATTATCAAGAATTTTTCATAAAAATATTCGTAATTTATGTTTGGGAACGTTAAAATAATTCCCAATAATCTATAATACTAAAAGAATAATTTTTTTTATAATACTCGAACATATATATTATTATTTAAATATGTTGATTCACACATTTTTTCAATTAAACAATCAAATACTAAAATATAACTTGCCTTGCAATATATAATAGAACAACAAAACAAATAATAATTTGATACTACTTGATAATAATTTGTTTCATAGAATAAATATTTGATAATTGATATTCCCTCCATTTTATTTTAATTGCCCAATTTCATTTTTTTTAAAAATTATTTGTCTATTTTATTATTTTAAGGTATAATTAATTAAAATTTTCTTATTATATCCTTTTACAATTTCAATAATTAATTGAACAATCTTTAATGCATCTTTATTCTAGCCAATCAAAGTAAAGTTTAGTGCATTAATAATAAGGATATTGTTGTAATTTTAATCTCATTTTTTGACTTTTAATGCAATTCAATTATTAACTTAAATAGTATGCTAGAGTGAAATTGAGCAATTAAAATGAAATTGAGAGAGTAATAAATATTTGATCACTACCTACTTAATTACAATAATAATTAATTATGTTGACTATTTATCACAGTTTCCAAAACAAAGAAATACTAAATACACATTTTTCAAAACAAAGAGATACCAAATATACATTTAATTTTATTTTAGTTGAATTTCAGACTTTGCAAGCCCGAAATATGTGATTAGTGATTTCGGAGCTTGCAGAGCCTGAGATATATATTATAAGGGGTACCTAAGAATGTAAATTCCTTTCACCACGCCTAAAATTGTAAATTCGTTATTTTTTTATTTATTCATAAAAAAATTCATCGGCTTTGTCAAAACCAACGAAATATTATATAAAAGCATAAAAATAATAATGAGTTCATTCAATTATCAGAGGGATTCAACCTTTATTTTTTAGCTAATATCTATCACTCAAAATTTTTTTTTTATTTTAAATACAAAACTCTAAACTCTCTAAATTTTGAATTCTCTGATAAATAAATATTTTACAATTAATAAACAATACTAATATTTACTAATTAAAAACTTTTCCCTTAGTTACTTTTCCTTGAAAAATATTTATTTAGAGTACTAACACTTTTTATTAATATTAGTTAATATTTTAAGTTAAATTTTTGTTTTTATACTATTGGAATTTATATATGATATATAATTTAGAATTTAAAATTTAGTACTTAATAATATTTAAAATAGGTCATGTATTAAAAAAATAAATTATACTGGTTAAGTAGTAGTTTTTATAATAAAAGAATTAGAATAAAGTGTTAAATTTTTTAAAGTAGTAATTTTTATATTTCAGGGAGTGCCACGGCCTTGCATTGAGCTTTATTAGGAGCTGCCCCAATGATCATCTAATTTATTTATAACCTTAATAATCAATCTAATTGTTAAAATAAATTGATTGACTTGAAATTTACTTGACTTTGTTAAGAGAAGAATTATAATGTAGTATACTAGTATATATTGATTTTTTCATAAAAATATTATATATAGTTTAAAGTGACCAAAGCTTTCCATTAATAATGGAGGACTAAAATAAATTTAATTTTCACATGGGGATGAAGACTTGTGAATTCAATAATGTATCATGTATGGATTGTTAATTAATTAAAAGTCTACGAGATGCAACCAATCCCGTGATCCGAAAGAAAATTAAAAAATGTTAGTGAGTTTATAGATGTCATTTATTTTAATATCAATGATATCATTATATATACTATGTAAAATATTATTGCATGACTTCCACTTATCAATAATATCACTTATTTTAATATCAATAATATCGGTAAAGTTAGTTTTGCTAAAATTTATTTAATTTAAATTAATTTTGAAGGTAAATAGTTCATTAGTTCATGCATGTCAGTAATAAGTCTTTCAAAAGTAATTCTGACTATAAAGTAAGTTTTTATCTGTTTTTCTAACATTATTTCTTTTTTAAGAAATATTAATCTAAAAAAGAAAAAAAAATCTTGGGAGTCAATATTAGGGAGATAATAGGAAGCTAATATCAATTTTTTTTTATCTCTCTCTCTTCTTTTATCACCCATTAATTCCCTAATTACACTCATGTGCTCCCTATGGACTCCTTAACATTGATTTCCTAGCATTACTCAAACAAAAAACTCACTCGGGGAGCTATACTTTTTATCTGAAGGCAAAATTTTTTTTACAATTTAACAAATTGAATATTGATAATTTTATCATATAATTTTAAATCTTATAAATTATTTTATAGTGAAGTTAAAGTAATTTAAGAATATATTTATTAATTATATTAGATGTACATAAAAAATTAATTATTAAATTAATTATTTACATAAAATACATATTAAAATATAAAATATATTTTAAGAAAATTTAAATTATATATATCTATATATACATATATATAATACATATATCTATAAAATTATTTTGGGCTAAAATATAAATTTTGGAGACCCAAAAGTTAAAATAAATAACATTTTGTTATTAAATTTTGCAAGGTTAGGGGCCGTATAATAGGTAGCTCCGCCTCTGTCAAAACCTATCTTCTATATATTTGATCTATCTTTTTTATATCATCTGTTTTTTTTTTCAGTTAATCTATGTCCTAAAAATACACAATAAGTATATTATTAATAAAAAAATTTAAATATTTATATTTAATAAATATAAAATAAATATATTGAAAGTTTAAATTTTTATATTTTCAATAAAAAAAAATTTAATTTGTAACCTTATCATAGGGCACATATTAGCTTAAATTTTTTTTTAATAGAAGAACATCTGAACATGTGCATTATTAATGCACCCAATTCCAGCGTCAAACATAACATTCATTATGAAACAGACACGTATTGAAAATGTTAGGCTTTCCAATCAATGATATGTCGCCTTTCAAAATTTGTCAAACTGATATGGAGCCAACCAGAGAATAACGATAATATACATATAATAAATTCAACTTGAAAACAAATAATAATAAAAAAACAAAAACAAAAGAAAATGCCGACGCTTGACAATAAGTAAACTAAAACAAAAATAAACTAAAAGGTTCTTCTACAAATAAAACAGCTAATGTATGTATATGTGGGCATCAATTCCCTAACTATTTTATTTTATTATCCAGCTTAAATATGTGGAACTGATATAATTTGTGTTGAATTATAATCATTTGTCTCAAGACTTGTCCTTCTCCAAGTGTATGTCGTTCATCATTATTACAATTTTCATTTTATTAAATATATAATTATTCATGGGCTTTATTTAATAAAATAGTTTAGATTTTTATTAGAAAAAAACTAAATTTACAACTATAATATAAGATATAGGTTGAGAAAGAGGAAAATTAAATAAATAAATAAGAGGAAAGGGCCAAATTGAAAAAAAAAAAAACAAAATTTTATATGTAAGAATTATCAATTTGGAGGTGAAAGGTTTATTGGCCCTTCTTATGCATTAAGGTATAGCAACGTGATATCAGAGTTTTTTTTAGTGTATTCTAGTCTCATCAAATTCAAACTAATCATTTACATCTTAGTGAGTATCTTATTTGAAGGGTTTGATGTGACCACATCTTTTTCTTTATAGATATCGCCCCATATGATTTGAATTCGAGACTAAACAGTTAAGCAACTCAAGCCGCTTATCATTTGTGTTAGATAATGAGGTTAATATCAAAGTTATTTATTTAATAGCAGACTTATTACGATGAAAGATATAAAATTGAATAAATTTTATTATTTTTTTGGTGTCCATGTAAATTAAAGCTCAATCTTGAATATTTTATCAAGATGAATTTCTATTTTGATACTAGGTAAGTCTAGATTTGTTTTCCACCATGCCATATTATAAAAGCTTACAACTACATACTAGATACTAATAAGTTTAGCACAAATGCCCTAAATGGATAGCATCTTTAGTTTAGAAACGTTGTTATCAATCATAATCACAAGAATTAAGATGTTTTCGGTTTAGTGCGTGACACATGGTAAAACTATGTAAAAAGTTTTACCCAAATGGAAGTACATAAAGAATAGTAGTTTTGGATGGCCATGCTTGATTGCTTCCCTTGTCAAATATTCCAAACTAGAATAAATACTCACAATAATTAATTTTACACTAGAGGTAGATAATCAATTATCAAAACCTTAGCTTGGAATTTTATCCATTAAAAAAAACGGTTATATATATACCTTCCACACCTATGCATGCATGATCGTGATGTGACGATTGATGGCTTTATTATTGCTTTAAATTTTTTAACCAATTACAAGTTAATTATATATTATATACGTATATGTATGTGCCTTATAATATGGAAAGCATCTGAAATGCTTGCTTCATAATTTACAATAATTCAATAATTTTAATTATTTATTTTAATATATATATTTTTTAAAATTATTTTATAATTAAAATCAATAATTATAATAATTAAATTATTATATATCCTGAAACACCTAAAATGTTTCATATATAGCAATCTATCTAAACCAAATACTAATACAAAAATACATATAAATCCATGTAGTTTATTTATGGTGCAAGATTAATGGCCTATAATTTGGTTTTGTTTAGAATGTGGCGTGCATTGATTTGGGTAATTGTCTTTGTCACAAGAGATAAGGTAGGCCAAGAATATCTTAATTTCCGTTTAAGAAACACTTGGATTCCAAAAGAGACAAACTTTCATAGTTTTGACATTTCAGATAGGAGGGATTTTGTTCTCTAATATTATATTATTTTTTTTTTTCATCAAATTATTTTCCCTCATGCTAATTTGTATGGAACAATTTATCTATCACTCTACGTATGTATATATAGCTAGGTTGACTAAAGCACCGAATTAATAATTAGAAGAAAATGCTGTATGCTTTGAATTACTATGAGTGTGGACCACAAAAAAACGTGATATTTTTTCTACGTACACATTTATATATGCACAAGTTCATTGTAAAGAGATGAGAGGGGTAACTAAATTAAAGTTCATTGAATGATATATACTTGTATGTCTTTTCAGAATTCAACAGCACCTGAAATGAAAGTTGCTAAGAATCTTTACATGTTAGGATAGGGTCGGGTCATCAGAGTATTTATCCAAAAAAATTAAATTAATAGAAAGACTCATATAAGTATTTTAAAAAAATTTACTAATAGCGAAAGTTGTCGGAATTATCGTCGAAATTTCGATATTTTTATTATTAGAGACTTTTGCCGGATTTTCCGATGCAAACAATTAAAATAAAAAAGTTTTAATTCTAACCCTATAATGAAACCGTACCAACCGTTGCAAAATTTAATGGTATTTTTTTCGTGGAATCCTATTTAACGATTTTTTCATCGATTTTATTGTGAGCCATGTGACGATAATATTTGTCCAAAAAATCATTTTTGGGGTTATTGTCTCAAGGTAATCATCTATTTTAATTTTCTATATATGAAATAGTAATAAGTAGCAAAAATCTTTACGGGAATAGTTTTTTTCTATTATTTGTTGTTATTTTTAATTTTCCACCGATGTTTCTAGGCTTTAAATGAAGCTTACTTCTGAAAAATAGATTACCTAAAATAGTGACTTATAATAATATAATAATGCAGAATAGAAGAAATGATCGCGGCAAGAGAGTGATTTAATTATTTGATTATTTGTATAATTTCAACCTTAAAAATAAACTGAAGGCTACGAATTAACTATTAATAAGGATTATTGAGTGATGATGATGAGATTAAAACGTAAAAGGTTATTATATTATCCTTAATGAATTTTAAAATTGCAAATCGATGATGAGTAAGGATAGGATCAAATGAATTTCAGGTATCGTGATGAAAAATCTTTGTCTTTTCGGATTGAATAAAGAATAATGATTTATTATTATGTGTGGCTCTTTTGCAGTGTCACTAGCTAGTTTGTGAATGTTAATTGCTATGCACTATAAACTATAGCGACGGTTAGGTATGTCCAGAAAAGGCGACACTTTGACTCACTTTTAGAGGTTCATATCGCCCTAAAAAATAAGAGCACTTATTCTTAATCCCAAACTTTGAATTTTGTTTAGATAATTTTTCTTTATTATCAACGATAATAATAATGCTATATATTTAGGTAATCAAAACTTGTCTAGCAATTGTATTGTAAATAATAATTACGGTGCGGTTGTTTCTATTATTCTTTTATGAGAAAATTTATGGCACCAACAATGTTGGTGCTGCACCCCTACTCGTGACACTGTCGTAAATTAATTACTCCAACTCTGTCAGCGACACTGCACACATAGTTTAAAAAAATAAATATTCATAATTTTATTTAATTAAATAAATATGATATTATATTTATTTATTTAAAAAAATCACAAAAAATTGTCAATTTAATGAATTTAACGAATTTTCAATAAATTATTTTAATATATTATTTAATTCAGTTTCGATTAAACTTTTAAATATTTAATCTTCTATTCCCACTAATTTAAAGAGGGTTTCAATTTTTAGAACTTTGACAAATGTAACCGATTCTACTTTTAGGAAGTGGGTAACTTTGGTTTTTATTTTATATATAGGCAAAGAAAAGCACATCTCCACCTATAAATTAAATAGCCACATTAAGTCTTTTTGTAGTTAAATCTGGAACCTCCGGCCACTCCTTCATGCAACCTAGCTAGATTCTCTTCTATTTTATATTTTTTTCTCTAAATAGTAAGCTTGCTTCCTAACATAAACATTCACCAATTGTTTTTGTTTTTTATTTTTTACAATGTAGTGACTAATGGCTTCTTTTTAAAAAAAAATCCTACTCAACCGAGAAATACCATAGTTCTTTAAAAAAAACGACCTATTAACGAATCGACCCAAAAAAAAACAAAAAAAACTAGTTAACCAATTGAATCGGTCTGATTTTTAACAATTAATCAAATTAAATTAATAAAATAAAAAATATTTTAAAAAATATATATTTTATAGATATATAAGTATTTTATTTTGACGGTAGTTAAATAATTGCATTACATTAACCGTTTATTTTTTTTTTAAAAGTAGATGAGTGATATAATTTAAGGAGCAATTTTATTATTTATATAATTTAAGATAATTAACTTTATAATTTAAGGGGCAATTTAATTATTTAACTACTGCAATTTTGTGGATGTCATATAATATAAACATTAGGACGCTTTTTAAAAAAATCTTAAAAAAAAATTTAATTTTCTATCAAACCATTAAAACCAAAATAGTTCTTAACTCCAAGTCTCCAACTTAAATATCTAACTACTTAATTTGAAATTGATAGTGTTGCTATTTTGTTTTAATTAAATACCACATCTTACCTGGCTCTTCCTATAATAGCTCCACTGTACTCTCCCTTCTTTTTTATTACCATTTTTTGTTTTTTGCATTTATATTGAAAGATCAAATAAATAATAACCTATGAATCCACACCAAAATGATAATTAAACATACACCAACGCTAAACTATAGTGACATAATAATATGGGATAGATGGATGCATGTGTAAATGTGCTGGACACATTGTTTTGTCTTGACTGAAGTAACCTTATATGTTGGTTTTCAACCTATCAATATAATTCCCTCATGAGTAGGGCAACTTTTGTTTTTACGTGACTCATGCTGCTGCCACGCGTGTATAGGTTTGTGCTTCAAAGAGATAGCATAGATCATATCAGTTTTGTTAATTATTAATTAATTAACGTTATATTTACAATAATCATGTTAATGGAAACCGTACCAAATTTAGGAATAAAGCGAACAGAGCAGAGAGGGCAAAACTATATTATGCATATCTTGGATTTTATATGTTGAAGACAGCTTGCTATAAATAGAAAGGTGAAGAAGGATTAATGAATAAGCACTATACGTTTAATATTTGGGTCAATGGTCAAACAATGCAGCACTACATACACTCTGTTGCGATCTCACCCTCCTTTAGATTTTGTTAGGAAGATTTGATGCCCCTTTACCTCCTTTTCTTTTTTTTTTAATTGTTTTTTAAAAAAAATTAGATAATGAAAGAGTCTAGTCATCTTTTAGAATATGAGATATTATATATAAATAAAAGAAATATAAGATATGTATTTAAAATAACAACAGTCATGTTATAAAATTTAAATGATTACTAAATACTTTCACCACAATAATTAAAATTTTATTTTTAAAACTCTTACCCCCTTTCTCAGGCTACAAAATATGCTCACAAACAGTATCTTAGATAAACATTTTAGGTAATTTATTTGGTAATGGTATCATCAGAATAATTTATTAATTCATATTTTTATTGGATTCGTCCATAAACTAATTTTTCGGTGAAATGTCCATAAGCTAGCTAACTTATTTGTTTAAATAAGTGTTTGAGTTTTAGTTTCATATACATTAATATATTAGCTAATAATAAATTTTTAAATATATAAAATTCAAATTTCTAGTAAATTATAATTTTGAATGGATAATGCTATTTGAACAAGTGATTTTAGCAAATTAAGTGCAATCAAGTGATTTATTTTTATACTAAATAGAATATTATTCCGGTGTCAAATAGTATAAAAAAGTGCACCTAAATAAGGTTTTATTTGACGCCGAAATAGTCTTTTATTTAGCATAAAAATAAATCACTTGATTACATTTGGTTGGCCAAAATCACTTATTCACATCGAATTATTGATTTTGGATTGTTGGGCAGAGAGATTTAAAAAAAAAAAATTATAAAGTCAATCATCTTTAGAACATTAGCCGTAGTTAAATGTTTCCTTGGTTTATTAATTCAGACTAAAGTGATAACTTAAATACCTAAAAATTTTGACCTCGAACAAATTAGTTTTGAAGAAAAAACACCCTTAATATTATTGTTACATTTTTTATCACTGATCCAAAATATCTTGTGATATTTAGGCTTGGTTTGATAAAGCTTTTCAGAGAGGTACTAGAGCTTTTTAAAAGTACAAGTATCTCGTTTTGTGTTTGGTAAATCAAGAAGATGATGTGCTTGTACTTGCAGTTTTTAAAAGATGGAGTTGCTTTTGAAAGTATCTAAAAGGGAACTTTTCAAAAATCGATTATGCTTATCAAAACTAAAAAGTTTAATATAATCTCATTTATTAATAAATGTCCATATTTATTATTATATATATATATCTATTATAATCTTTTTAAATTTTAAAAGTTACTTTACCAAATATAATTATTATTGCTTGTGTTTATTAAAAGACATTTTTTATTTCATTTGACCAAATATATGTATTACAATTTTTTAAAAAACTATTTTTTAAAAAATAACTTTCATAAACTACTTTTGAATAGTAAAAATTTTACCAAAGTAATGACCACTCGCTTTTCATATTCAACCTATGCAACATTATTACTAAACCCGCTATCGAATCCGTCTCCGTTCCATTCACAACTTCCACAAAACTCCTCAAAACATGTCTTGGACCCGCATTTGTTTCCCATACAACCGCGAGGGATTTGCAATCACTCATGCTGTTCTAGTCTACCTTACAAATAAGACTCATATGATTCATCTATGCTATATTTACCCTTTAAAGCTCCACCCCTTGTATATCTGTTACTCGAAAATAAAATCACTTCCGAAATGGATTTCGAAGTTCATGTCTCGATTCTGAGGACGAGGTAGATTTCGAAAATCATAACTTAGCTTCTGAAAGAAGATTTGCTAGAAGATTGGCCAGACAGGATTCTCGATATTTTAAAGGTTAACTTCAAAAGTTTGAAGTGTCGATTTCGAAGTATAGGAGGTTGACCAAAGTTGAAAGCGGTTTTTTGATAGATGCTTGGAAGTTACTCAAGAAGTTACTCAAGATAAAAACCGATCTGTTCGGAAGGGAACACGTGGCAAAGGAGGATTGGAGGAAACATCTATAAA
>JASCZI010000225.1:48550-62982 GCA_036250425.1 Stylosanthes scabra
TTGGGGTTTCCAGTTTCCACCACTACTTTGAATTTTGAATCTATGATTTTTTTTTCTCTTCAGTTTTTGGTCTTAGATCATATTAGGCCCCATGGATTGGTTATTGTTCGGGCCTTTCTGGGTAAGCCTTCTATTAAAAGCCCTTCTCAGAATAATTATTGGACTACATATATAGTCCGACCAAAAGAACAAGTACTAGAATGTTTACTGTAGCCCTACCAAAAAGAATAATGTTTACTATAGGTTCACCAAAAAAGTAAAAAAAATGTTTAGTATAGTATAACCAAAAAAAAGATATGTCTACTATAGCATGAAAAAATAATCACGTGCAAAAAAAATAGCATGAAAAAATAAAATACTCGTCCCTAAACCGTAACAATTACTTTCCACTACGAGGTCCCTAATAAAAAGAATTATTTTACGTGTATCATTGTACACCTCTATACATATCATTTTCAATACAAAAAAATGTAAATATCAACGCAGAAAAATAAAATTTATATACTGATATTTATATTTTTTCGTGTTGAGAATGAGGTTTACGAGGATGTACAATAGTATATATATAGTATTACCGGATAAAAAAATACCTTTTTCAACCCATATTATTTTATCTATGACCAGTGTTCTGAAAATCGGACCGGCCGGTTCGACCAGTAAAACCGAGAACGGTCTTTTGTTCGATCCGATTCATGATAAAAATTGGTTGGTAGAAGATCGATCAAACCGGTCAAAAACTGGTGAACCGGTAAAATCGAATTGGTTTTTTGCGGCTTTTATAAAAAATTAATAATATTATATTTTAATAATTTTAAATTATTTTATTATATATTTAAGTAAATCGGTCTGACTACGGTTCGACCTCGATCGAATCTTTAAACCCTTAAACCAATAGCTTCACTGGTTCAATGACCGGTCCGGTCCTCTTAACCTTGTCCATGACGTATGATGGTCCTTCATAGCGTAACAAAATAAGGGATCGAAAAGTCTCACGGAATAAAAGATAAAGGTGTTAAAACTCAAAATGGAATTTCTTTTATTAGGGTCTTGTCGTCCTCGAAAGTAATTGTGGTGATTAATTTGCGAGGGAAGATGATTTCTTTTAACTTTGCAATTAATTTTTGGCTTGAATCAACTCAGTTAAGTGACTGATTCTCATTTAACCCGGTTGAGCTGATCCATTCAATTTGATTACATTTGACATTTTAGTTTGGATCAGACCAATTAAATAACTGATTCTCGATTAACCCGATTGAATTCCATTTATTTTTAGAACGATAATAATATTTATATGATTGGCTTTGTTACGTCTGATATACATGAATGCGATGAAATATTTTTGTTCAAGTACAATTCTAACACCTCACAATTTAGACACACTATAACCGAATAAAGAAGTGAATTAAACTAAACTTGGAAATTTGATATTGTGCAGGGTCTAATAGTACTGACAATACAAGCAAAGGTACCTTCTCTAAAGCCTCCACACGAATGTGACTCATCATCATCATCATGCGAAGTCAACGGTGGAAAAGCAGCAATGCTATATGGTGGGCTGTATTTGGTTGCTCTTGGAGTAGGAGGGATAAAAGGGTCATTGCCATCACATGGAGGAGAGCAATTTGATGAGGCAACACCATCTGGGAGGAAGCAGAGATCAACATTCTTCAACTACTTTGTGTTTTGCCTTTCATGTGGTGCACTCATTGCAGTTACATTTGTGGTGTGGGTTGAGGATAATAAAGGGTGGGAGTGGGGTTTTGCAATTTCTACTATTACCATTTTTATGTCTATTCCTCTCTTCTTGGCTGGATCTTCTACTTATAGGAACAAGATCCCTACAGGGAGTCCTCTCACCACCATTTTAAAGGTAATTTTTTTCACTTTTTACTTTATTTTTTTCAAGAAAACGTATTGATAACCAACAAAAAAGTAGTCAATAATCAATCAACTTTATATTATTGAATAAGCTCCAATCTTCCTCTTAAAAAAATACAATATTAATTTATATTAATTAGAAGGGAAAGTATATGTAACTAATATTTTTTTAATCAACAAATCAGTCAACAAAAAATAGCATTGTTTATAGAGCGTCCACAATGAAAGCCATAGAACCTGCCAAACCTAAAGCCAACTTTGTATTTTTTAGAAACAGAATATCCGAAACCTAAAAAATAGAACATCCAATTTAAATTATTGGCTGAATTTTTATTGGTTACCTAGCATTGTTGTTATACAAAATATCTTGTCATTTTTTTATTACAACAAACAACTTTATTCTTTGTGATTTTTCCCTAATATTGTTTTTAAAAAAATGGAGCAGGTTCTTGTTGCTGCAACACTTAACAACTCCATGTACAAGAACTCAAGCAGCAGTGCTGTTGTGAACATGGCTCCAAGCCCATCAAATCCACACTCATCAGCTAACAGAAAAGAATCAGAGGAACCAGAAACATCATCAAAATCAATAACAGAACATGATGATAATGATGAGACTCCAACAGATTCCCTAAGATTCCTCAACAAAGCAGTCTCAAACTCATCATCACTACAATGCACAGTGCAACAAGTTGAAGATGTCAAAATAGTATTAAAAGTGCTTCCAATATTTGCATGCACAATAATGCTAAACTGTTGCTTAGCTCAATTATCAACATTCTCAGTAGAACAAGCTGCAACAATGAACACAAAGCTTGGTTCCTTAAAGATTCCACCAGCATCATTACCAGTTTTCCCAGTTCTCTTCATAATGTTCCTAGCACCAATCTATGACCACATGATAATCCCATATGCAAGAAAAGCCACAAAATCTGAGATGGGGATCACTCATCTCCAAAGAATAGGAATTGGGTTGGTCCTATCAATTGTTGCAATGGCAGTGGCAGCAGTTGTTGAAGTAAAGAGAAAAAGGGTAGCCACTAATTCAGGGCTAATTGATCCTAATGGAGCAGAAGCAACAAAACCATTACCAATATCATTCCTTTGGATTGCATTTCAGTACTTGTTTCTTGGCTCTGCTGATCTTTTCACACTGGCTGGGTTGTTGGAATTCTTCTTCTCAGAGGCACCAATTAGGATGAGATCATTGGCTACTTCACTTTCTTGGGCTTCATTGGCAATGGGGTATTATCTAAGTTCAGTGATTGTGTCAATAGTGAATAGTGCAACAGGTAGCTCTAACCATAAGCCATGGCTGTCTGGTGCTAATCTTAATCACTATCATCTTGAGAGATTCTATTGGCTAATGTGTGTGCTTAGTGCCTTGAACTTCCTTCATTACCTGTTTTGGGCTATGAGGTATAAGTATAGAGGGACAAGTGCTACTTAATGCATCAACCAAAAGTGAAAGGTGGAATTTTATCAGATCAGTCAAAGCATTTATTTTGGAAAAAAAAAAAAAAAGAGTAATATTTTGTTTAGAAAATACAAAAGTTGAGTTGTAAAAAATTTGTGATATATGAAAATAAGAAATTAGGTATTAATTTTTTGGCTGCAAATTGTGCATGCTTGCATCCAAGGATGCAACATGGGGTGGATCAGAATCACACCAACTTCTTTCACCCCCTCCTTCAAGAAAAAAGTATAAATACAACAGAGATATTTTATGTATATAAGAAATTCATATATAAGAAATCACTTTCTGCTCTTCTTTTTTTTAATCATTTTTTTTCTTTTTATTCATTTGATATTCGTTTGAGCAAATGGTTTATATTGTGGCAATTTTGTTTTCTTCTGTTAATCATGGGCTGTTGGCATGGAATCTAATCTAATCTTTGCCAATAAATTGTGTGTGCATATAATGTCAAATAAGCAAGGTCTTGAGATGACTGATATTGCCCTAAAATAGCAAGAGTAATACTTAGATAAACAATTTTCATAGTAGATACCTTCAATGTTGGATAGAGTTTAAATTTGCATGGCAAGTTAAACACTCATAGTTCTTCATGTTATCTATTCATACTTCATATTCTTGAAGAAAAGAGTTACTGTTGGAGATATATGCTGCACACAAAAGCCCTGTTTTTGTGGTATTTTTTATCTTATATAGAGGAATGATGCTTGATTTTTTTTTAACTAAACAAAAAACAACCCAAAAAGGAAGAAGACCAAGCAAAACTAAATCAGCTGAAAGAATGTGAAGCAAAGGACCATTGGGATCTAGCTACTCCGTGTATTCCGAAGAATGATGAGCTCCCCATTTAGCTAACAAATCCGCCTTGTTGCCTTCTCGGTGGACATGCTCAAAATTCACCACCCAATTGTGTCATAATATGCTTGATTTGATTGGCTTCTTATATGCTCAGATCAAATTTTTTTTTTTTTTTATCTCATCGACCTGTGCTTTTTACCTCTCATAATGAGAGAACTTTTCACAATAAAATAGTATTTGTGTAGGTATGTGAGTCGTAATATATTATTAGTGTTTTTTAACGATTTAGTGGCGGTATTCACTATTTTTGGGAATTGAAGCGCGAATATGAATTTAGGTATGAATATGAGTACTACTTCGAGCGATGTTAGTAGTTGAATTTGCAGGATATGGCATATGCATTTTCATGCAAAAGTAATTTAGATAACACCAGGATTTTTATATAAATATTAAAATAATTTGGAGACCAAGAACCAAAATACAGTGATTCTAGCCCTGAAGCCTTTTCTTTTTGTTCTGTATAACATGTTACAAATTTATGACCTTTCCGATTAAATTGATGCTCATTTCTGCCATACAAGAAAGTTAAAAATTGGAGCACATATGAACACATGATGTTTTTTATTTCAATTTTTTTTTTCCTTTGTCTCGTTTTTCTGCAAATAAAGATCAATTTTGATGATGGTATTATTAACAAGGTCGACCATACCTACATCTAAGGGCACCAGCAAATTCAGTTAGGGAGCTCGCAAATCTGCCAGGAATTGCTTTCAAGATGTCTTGAGCTTTGACAAGATTGCTTAGTACTAGATCAGGTCCAGATTCTACAAAAAATGCTCCATTCATAAACTCATCATTGATTGATTTCCATTGCCATAACTCTGGATTTCTGAACACACCTATCTTACTTGTTACCTTCATGAATAATTATCCAACAAAATAGTTTGTTATTATATGATAACAAAATGAAATATGCAAATAATATAACTCTTTCCATTATTGCTTCCCCTCCATCCTTTCTTATAGTATATATTAAAATATAAAATAGAGTATATATTTTTTTTTTGGTTCTCGAAAAATTCGGAACCAAACACATTAGTCCCCAACTTAAATTAATTACTTTTTAGTTCATAACTTTTTGTTTTATGAATCAAATTGATCCTTAAAACATAATTTGACTTATGTATTTCAATGATTAATCTGATTTATAACACAAAAAATTAAGAATTAAAAAGTAATTAATGTTAATGTGTCTAATTTAAAATTTTTTAAGAAACAAAATGAATATATACTCTACAAAATATATGTTAAAAATAAATTAAATAAGATATGTATTATTTATATTAAAATACATAATTATTGATTTGAGTGTAGTATTTTGGTTTCTCTCTATGTTTAAATGATGGTTAAGAAAAAAATGGAAGCCAAACAGGGAGAGAACTTAAAAAAAAAAATGTAAAAGATTAATATAGTTGCATACCTCTTTAGTATTGGAGTCATTAGAAGCCATGAATCGATTACCCTCACTAATAATGATGGGATGCATGCTACCCCCAATAGCATACTTTTCCCAATGAGTATAGTCATTATTTACCAAATGGAAAAATCCAAATCTGCACCTTGGCATTCTCTGAACTAATCTTTTACCAAAGTGGTTAAAGGCCACCGTGACTTGCATTATTTTATCTTTCACATCGGAATCATCAGCACCAAAAAGCATCACCTACATAGTCGCTCAAACAAAACATAACCAACACATTAACTGAAGCAATTATTTATTTTAAATCATGGAGACTTTTTAGGTGATGAAAGTATTTAGTAATCCTCTAATTTTCAAATGTTATCTTTAACATTCAACTTACTGTAACTTATTAAACAATAGTTAATCAATAATTAACAAATAAAAAAATTATAATTATAAGAATCGAATCGAATCGGTCAGTTCAACTAATAAGTTAATCGAAAATCAATAATTAAATCAGTTCGATTCGAAGTAAAAATAATTGAGAAACAAATCAGTTAAAAATCGAACAAAACAATAAAAGATAATTTTTTTCCCAAAAAAATTATATATTTTATACATAAATATATTGTTTTATTCTATCCAGTTCAATCTCAATTCAACTTCAATTTAACTTTTAAAACCCTGAATGAATCGATGAGTCGATGACCAATTTGATTTCCGTAACCTTGAAAAATCTCCCTCCAACAAAAATTAAAAGGAAATAATAATGTTGAGTCCAAATAAAAGTGAATGATTGCTTTAGAGAAAGTATAAGTAATTAATAAAAAGTAGTCAATAATCAATCAATTTTGTATTTTTTAAAAAAAAATATTTAAAACCTAAAAAAATGAAACATTTAATTTAAGTTATTGATTTATATTGGCTGAATTTTTATTGATTACCTATCGTTATTGATTACCTTATTATGGTCTGTAAAATGGGAATTGGAGATGGTAATTGCAGTAGATTCACTAATAGCGTCAATGAGACCATCCTCACAGTTTCTCATGGAAACATGGTCAACCCAAACATCGCTAGAACCATAAATGCTGATTCCATCACCATCACTACGTGTCCTCCTATGAACACTTTTCTCTCCCTCACCATACCTAATAATCCCACCATCACCGTGTTGAATATCATAAATCTTGATTCCATGGATGATCACGTTTTTTGCAAAGTTAACTGTGATGCCACGTCCCCTACAAACATGGATATCAGCTCCTCTTCCATCAATGGTCTTATCACTATTAACCAAGAGCTCTTGCTGAAGCGTAATGATCATGTTACGTGAAAAGATGATCCACAAGGGTCTATCCCTTGTAACTGCATATCGTAGGGTTCCTGGTTTTGGATCAAGAAGGTCATCATCTGAGGGATCAGTGACGATGTAAAACTCACCATTCATTCCTCCAATGGTGTTTCTTCCAAAACCCATAACACAAGTTGCAAGCTTTTTGCGATTTTTTTCCCAATTAGGGTCGCATCTCCAACATCTATCAATGGGGTTGCTTGCACTGCATGGAAGTTTTGCCTTTTTACCTTTCAAGCTCCTCCTTGTGCTTTTGTGCCCAGCTACGTCCCTATACGTCCAACAATGGAAACATACAAATAAATAAATAAATACTTTTTAACAATTCTATTTTAACATCAAAATAAGTCACTAAAATTAATCATATATTTATACATGAATATAGGTTTGACATGTATTTTGTAATTTAATGTGTATTATACACTAATAACTAATTTTAGTGATTAATTTTGATGTGCAAATAACATACTTCATAATTCTTTTTAGAGAAATTCTCTAGCGACTAGCAAATTTAATTTAGTATAAACAATAATTTTAACTAACAATATATTTTTATATAATAAATCTAAAAATATTTATACAAAATATTGTATAAATAATTACTGTTTGAGAAATTCTATTTGGACACCAAAATCAGTTACCAAAATTAGCTACTAGTATATTTATACATAAAGACACAAAAATACATGTGTAGTTATTATTTTCAATGTGTATTTTATATTTTAATGTGTATTATACACTGGTGGTTGATTTTAGTGACTGATTTTAGTGTCCAAATAGAATAGCCCTTAATGTTTATACGTAAATCATGTTTATAAAATATAGTAAGTATAGGTACGGAAGATAGTAAATCTCGATGTAAATTATATAAGTTTTGATGGTAAAGTAGTTATTAGTTAGATGCTGACTATAAATAATATATTATAATAAGCACGTAGAGTTTCGTAGAAAATATATTAATTACCATGATTTTAATAGTACTGACTAATTTAATCAGTTGGCCACTAAATTAGCGCGATTTAAAATACAAATTAGTTGATGATAAATAGATTAATTAATTAAAATTAAATATTAATTAATTAATTGAATTGATCTAATTTTTTAATTGTTAACCAATTTAAAATAATAAAACACATAAAACTTATTTTTTCCCCCTAAAAACTTATACAATTTATATTTAAATATATGATTTTATTATTTTTTTTTAACTTCGATTAAATATTAGTTGACTCTGCGATTAAATATTATTTTTAAAACCTTGTTAATTTCCATGTACTATGTTTAAATGCACTTATTTAATGTAATGCTTCAATTTAAGAACCTTTAAATTAAAGAAGATAATAGCAGTCATGAACCAATGAATGCACGCATGCATGCTCTAAAAGGGTAATAATAAGATGACATGAAATTTGCATTCATGCAAAAACAGTTAATTGTTATTATGAAGTTGAAATATTTTGTTGAGAATACTCACTCGGCAATGGTATTTGTGACGTTTCTAGTGACTTCATATGGGTTTGGAAAAGCTGCTTCTCGGTTGGCCTTCATAGCTTTTTCTTTAAGTTCCAGCCAATGCTTCATTTCCTCAGGGTCTTCCACAGAAGATGTAACATCATCTAATATATTTGCATTATTCAAGGTTGGCAAAATGAGAATTAGACATAGTGAAAGGAATAAATAATTGTAGGCTTTCATCATTGCTCTATTGATTTAATTAAGGCTAAGACCTAAGGGCTTAGAGTTATTATAAGATTAAGGTGACCTAATAGCCAACCCTAGCGAGATTGAAAGAACCCTTTAAGAAAGGGATATGGAAGGGTCTCAACCCTTGAGGAATATGTAAGGGTTCCTTCAATGTTGAAGAGAGCATGGAGGAGGTAATTTATATGGCAAGACTACAAATCTTGGTAGAGGAGGAAAACCAAATATAGTGCTAAATGTTGGGTTGGATCGGAGTTGCATTGGACTTTCTTTGTCATTGAACAGATTTAGGTTGAAACCTTCCTATTTTGTGTGTTTACTTTACTATAAAACTTCGTTCTATATACTAAAAATATATAATACCCTAAAAAACTCTTGAATATTATTACAAGAAACCAGAATGTCTCTACGCTTCTTTTTATTCCTCTATCTTCTCTCCCGTTCTTTATATGTTTTTCACCTCCCGGTTTTTTCTGTTACCCCAACATAGCATCACAAGATTATTAATCTACCACACATGTATTAAGTCTTATGTGGCACATACAAATGTAAAATTGTTTTGCCGAATGTTCCTACTTTCTAGAAATACATAAGCCATTTTTTATATTCAGCATAATTTTAATTTAATATCAATTTAGATGTCACATAATGTTACATTAATTTGTGGGATTATAAGTAATTTGATATTATATTTGATATTATAGCTCCAATACATAGTCTCAATTTAATTTATATGTATTTTTTAATTATTTTAAATAATATATATTTAATGAGTTGTTCAAATGGCATATTTTGATATTGACACTCTTTTAAAGTAATACGATATCAACTTAGTTATACATATCATTTTTTTTTTCCTTCCAATACATAACAAAATATCAATTCAATTCATTTATGTTTTCAAGAAGAATTGATACTAAAAAAGTGCATCATTGGAGATTAGAGATGACAATGGATATCTATGAAGCGGGTATCACTCCGCGTCCCCATTTATGAAATTGCCTGTCCCCCATCCCATAAGGGCTCCGTTTATAAATTTTCGCGAATTTTGCAGATATTCATGAATATTAATTTTTATTTTTTTAAAAAAAATAACACAAATATATTAAAATATAATTAAAACACAAATTTAATATCTACATATTTATATAAAATTTCAAATATATAAAATAAAATGAAAATATGTTTTTAATATGTAAATAAATTCTAACTTTTATACATATATGTAAAGATAAATATATAATAACATTCTTGTCCCATGGAAATTTCACGAGTCCCCATTAACCTATTCATCATGTGTAGTTAAGATAGATATAGGCAGATGGATATGGAGAATTTTGACATCCTATATTGGAGACGCTATCAGTAACTTAAAAAATAAGCAAACTTTACATTACTATCCAACACTTACCTAATTTAAGTATTTAAGTGTTTTTAATTATAAATATTCCTTCTGTCATAGTAGTTAGTGACTAGAGGAGCAAGGCGACTTCCTCGGATATATATTTGTCGGATAGATAGATACAAGAAACTACTCCGAAAAATATTTATTACAAACTAAAAATTAACGATACTACGTAAATGAATTAATATTCAACAGTGACCAATAAATAAGAATTTAAGAAAAAGAAAATTCATGTGAGAGAAAGAGAGAAAAAAGTCATCCATGAAAAAAAAAAAAAAGCTTATGTTGGTTAATATTGTTCATATAAACATTGGTTACGAAGATTTTCTCACTGTAAAAAAAATTATAAACTAATTGTAAAAGAAACTTTAGGTAAATAATACAATTTCAATCAATAATTAACCAATATTCTTCCTTCTTTTCCTCTTCCATATCATGTGTAAATTTCTGGGATTAGAAAAAACGGAAAGAAAAAGGTTTAGCATTCATAATATCTATGAAGGCAAAAGAGAAAGCTACAGCTGTAAAAAATACATAGAAAGAATGACGATCATTGCAGCGAAGAATCAACTCAATAAAGTGACAAAAAGAAGAAGAAGGAGGAGAAAGAAAAGAAAAAACAAGAATGAGAGTATATGTATGTATGTATGTATGGGTGGATTCTATTGAAGTGAGAGTGGTCACTTTCGTTGGATAGATAGATTCATGAGCAGTCACTGGAATAGTCAAATAGCGATGTAAATCGGGTGAAAAAGGGGCGCATCTCAATGACTCTCATTTTTATCAATTTTAATTTTATTTTTGAATTTGGATGATCAATTTTAATTTTTTGAATAATTAAATTTATAATGTTGAATGATTAATTTTGGTATTTTGGTTATTAATTTTTATTGACTATTATTGACTAATATTGTATTGATTACTTATCATTATTCTAATAAAAAATAAAAAAAAAATATTAAAAGTTATAACATCAATACGAAAAAGTCTAGGTTACCAATATTTTGGTAATTAATATTAACCAATAAACTTAAAATACTATTATTTGTTTGAATTTTATTTTTTATGGATTTTGTTTTTCTTATTTTATTGGGCTTTTACCTCTTATTGATTATCATTGACAAAAAATTTATTGACTACCTAACATGATTGAATAAATAGAAAATAAAATAAAAGCTCGTTATATAAAAATAATAAAATATCCCAAATAAAAATATATAAATGAATATATAATAATGAACTTACTTTAATAAATTGATTTATATTAGATATATACAAAAAATTATTTACTAAATTAATTATCAATAAAATATAAAATATATATTAAAAAAATAACTTAAAATATATATATATATATATATTTATATATAAATATTTAATTATTAATTTAGCCACTAAATTTTAATATGCAAATAAATTAGATCCTGAATAAATTAAATTAAATGCTAGAAAAAGGAACCTATACGAAATCAAACCAAGTTCATACTTTTGAAAATGTCGGTCGATTATGTGGTATAGTTTAATTAGGGAGAATGGAATAGATATTTATAGATGAAGACTATTTTATTTAAAAGTTAAAAGCTGGAATTAAAATTTTATTTTATATCTCTAAAATTTTAATTTTCTATATTTTAATCTCCCGTAGGGATTAAAATTTTTAGAGACGAGAATTGGAATTTTAGTTTTTCTTTTCTTAAATATCTTGACTCAATTTTAAAATTTAATATTAATTTTTTTATCGACTTAATTCAATTTTATTTCACAATCTCTATTAAACGAAATACAATATATAAGTTTAATTAAATTTTTATCTTCAAATTTCTTTCTTTTTTCGCCATTTCTATTTCTTAGTATATTTTAAACGAAATATAATATATAACTTTAATTAAATTTTTCTCTTTCAATTTCTATCTCTCACTCTTTATACTTCAAGCTCCCATGATCGTTTTGCTTTCTAGCAGCAGTTCCACTATAACTATACTATGCAGATTGCCGTTGCTCAATTCTGATTTTGTCAAATCTGCTTCTTAATTGTCCTTTAGTCCTTTCAATCATCTCCCAAGCTAATGAACATTACGTTGCTTAATTAATTCTCTCGGTGTATTTGAACAGGAGGGAAGATTCTAATCTACCTTCCTTTTGGCTTGCATTATTATGAATTAGTGCGGTTAAATGGGCGGACTTGATTCATTTAAATTTAGCCCATTTATCCCACGAAATTAAATGAATTAGCACATTTAAATACATTTTTATACGGATTATAATTTTTTAATTTTGTCTATTTATGGCTAACTCAATGAAAAAATGTGTTAATCCGTTCAATTAATTAATTAATTATTTTTTTAAAAAATAATTTTTAATTTAAAATTTTTATTTTTGACAAAAAATGTCAAAAAAAAATTTTTAGCCAAAAACGTTAGAAACTTTTTTTTTTTTGATAAATCGGGTTTTCAGGTCGAATAAGATAAAAAAAATTCAATAATAAATTAAATAAACGAGCCAACCCATTTAGCTCGCGAGCTAGTCCAGATTTTAAACGATCCGGATTCAAAAAATAAAGCTCGCCCATTTAGACAGATAAGCGAGCTGGCCCGACAAATTTGACCCATTTGAATGGCACTATTATAAATTTGGGCCTAGAACATCAAATATATATATTAAACTCTTCTTATATTTACCGAGCCAGATTGATGTAGTAGTTAGTTTATTAATCTGTAAAATGGATTAGTTATTGACCTGTTGAACCAAAAGATATTTTAAAAACAAAAAAAAAAAAAATACTTTTATATTTTAAAATATTAATTCATCATAATCCGGTTTTTGTTTTTTTTTATTTAAAGGGAGGCTTAAACTTAAAACTTCTTACAACGAGAGAATAATAATAACATGAGTTACAACTCATTGATAATTTATAATCCGTTTAATATTGGTTATCATTAATCTTAATCGTTATTAGTTTAACTCTAATTAAATATTATATCTAAGAAAAATATTTGATAGCCAGTTATAAATAGTTATAATTTATATATTTTGATTATTTTTATATTTATTAATTATTGATAAAATAAGTATATAATATAGATTCATAAGTATATAATTATGAATATTATATATATATATATATATTAAGTTAAATAATATGATAGGAAAATGCATTGAATGAAATATTTTCCTTATCTAAGTCGAAAAAGAAAATATTTCCCTTATAATTAACATACTATACCAACTTATTTGACTCATATTGATGCAGAATTTAATTCCCCTCTGACAAGAACAACTATTTACATGCAAGAAAGATATATAACAAAAGCAAACTACATTCTCCCATAGGTTGACGCCCACAAGTTCTTATCCACCCAATTCCCTCCAACATTTTTATCTTTTCTGTTTACTCTTTTATGACACCCACCAAACCAACGATTTCCATCATAAATAACACATTTTTTTTCTTTCCCCCCACTTTCACAAAACCATAACCCTCAATAATTATTCTTATTACATGTTATCTGTCTGTATATGAGAGAGAAACAAAATTAGAGAGAGAGAGCGCATTGGACTGACCACTGAACACACACACAAGAAGTAAAAGCCAGCATGGCGTTCAAGATCAAGAACGCCCCATCCATGCTCCTCTTCTTCTTCTTCTTCCTCCTCCTCTTCACCTTCTTCAGCAACATTGCATGCAGTCCCTTCAACACAGAACCCACGGGAGGCCAATGGGTTCAGCTGCAAAGAAGCATTGGCATCTCAGCCATGCACATGCAACTAATGCGAGACAACAAGGTAGTTATCTTCGACCGTACAGACTTCGGCCCTTCAAACATCTCCCTCCCATTCAGCCGCTGCCGCTTCAACCCCCACGACATGGCCTTAAAACTCGACTGCACCGCCCACTCCGTCCTCTACGACCTCTCCCTCAACACCCTCCGCCCTCTCACCATCCTCACCGACGCATGGTGCTCCTCCGGCGCCCTCTCCCTCGACGGCACACTCTTCCAAACCGGCGGCTTCAACGACGGCCACAACAAGCTCCGAACCTTCTCCCCCTGTCCTCAGCACCCCGAAACCTGCGACTGGCTCGAGCTTCCATGGAACCTAACCTCCTCACGCTGGTATGCTTCCAATCAGATCCTCCCTGACGGAAGAATCATCGTTCTTGGCGGAAGAAACTCCTTCACCTACGAATTCGTTGATCCCAATAGGATCTTATCTGAACCGCAAAACCCTAACTCCTTCTTCCTCAGATTCTTGAAACTCACCAGGGATAGCAACCCCGGCGAGGAGAACAATCTTTACCCGTTCTTGCACCTTCTCCCCGACGGCAACCTCTTCGTCTTCGCTAACCGGAGATCCATTTTGC
>JASCZI010000226.1:0-12158 GCA_036250425.1 Stylosanthes scabra
TAATACTTGCTCTCTACAGCTTTCTCTCTCTTCCTTTTCTTATATTCTCTTTTATATAGCTTTAGTTCTACTATAGCTTCGACTATAGCTTCAATTTTATAACAGCATTATTATTGTTCGGATTTCTGTTAAACAGTAGTTGCAGTGAATTTTAGGATATGTTCTCATCAGGAGCAAGCACTGTATTCAGAACACCTATAATTTTATCTATCCTATTAACCCTAAAATTTTAGGAATCAATATACAACTGTTAGTACTTATATATATATATATTAAAAATGTTATTCAATTCAAAGTTAATTAAGATGATGAACATCGCAATCGCAAGAACTTTATCCTAAAAAATAAATAAATAAATTACATGGTGTTTGGACAGCACTAAAAGCCGAATCCAACTAGAAGAAGAATGTCAAAAATGCACGCCTTACTCGCTGATTTAACTTACTTAATTACCTCACTTAGCACAATTAATATAATAATAATAATAATTATAATAATGATGATGATGATGGCTGCTACACTGAAATTTGTACTTGCATGCTTCGTTAATGTTTATGTGCTTTAATTTGTCTTCGTCGTTAAATATGTATTCTTTTCCCATTGAACCAAATTAAAGTCAGATATGCCCCCTTCCAACTTTCAACTCAATCCCATTGTGTAACAGAGTAACACTACCTCACGTAAGGTTTTGTTTATTTATTTATATATTTATTTGTATTTGTATATTGTCAAAAGTTCATACAAGATTCTATATTAATACGACTTTATTATTATAATTACTACAATTTTAAACGTTAAAAATAATAAATAAATTTAAAACGCAAAAAATACCAAACCATCTAGAACTAATCATCTAAGCATATAATTAACTTCAATTCATAAATATGCATGATGATTATGCAAAGTAGGGGAACATACATAAAGTACAAAAAGAACGAAGACATGGTAAGGTAGGTGGAACCAAACAAGTGCACCCTCCTTTCAATTCACACATATCATTTATTAATAATGCACACAGATATACTCATTTGTTATGGGGAGAAAAAAAAAAACTTAATGCATAAATGGATTATTGTCTGGCAATCTCATCACATAATGATGTGTCTAAATTAGGTTTAATGTTCCATTCATGTAGCAGAATCTAATGCCATTCCAATAGACATATACTACAAATCTATAAATCTTTCCCACTATCTTGTTAGTTCTTAGTCCTATCATATATACAATGAGGCTTTTCCCACTATACATTTTGATTTAACCATTATCATCATGGTGTCCAATTTATTTGATATATATATATATATATATATATATAGTAGATAGAAACAATATTTATTAATTCGTATCACTGTCAATTGAAGTTAAATGTTTTTTTTTTATTTTACTTATTACATCAATGTTTTTTGGATTTAATTGGCATAAATAAACACAGAGATGGTGATTGATTTCACAGCATGCAACATGGTGTATGTGGACATTGCAAATTAATGGGCCATGTATTCATGTCCAACAATTTGCTGCAAAATACACACAGTTTTGGGTTTGTCAACATTGATGTGGACGACTTTATAGCATATAACTCATTCACCTTCACCATAACTCTTTTGTTTCATTCTAAATATATATTATATAAAAGGAACACATTATATAAGTTTTTAGTTTTTAGATTGGCTTAAATTATACCTCCCATATTTGGTGAAAAAAGGTATTATTCTTATATTTAATAAAATATAGTATTAAATAATGATGGCTACTCTATACATATTAAAATTGTACAGAATGTATAAAGTTAAAAAGAGAAAAAGAAATAAAAGTTTTTTTTTTGAAAGAGAGAAAAAAATACTAGATTATACACAATTTGTATATTATATATATTTATAATCTATATCTGAGTGTAAATCTTAAATAATATTTGTGTAAATGTAATACTAGCCTTTTCTAAAGCTTAATTATTTGATAAGAATCTCAAAACGAAATTAAAATCAATTATTAAATTAGAGAAAGAGAGAGTTATTGAATAGTCAACCACTAAATTAAACTTGAATTATTAATTTCTACCACCTCCTAAGTTATTTGAATTGAATATTGTAATTGAAAATTAAAAAGGAGGTGCCTTAAGGATTTCATGTGCAGACAATGGCATACACTCACTCATGCTGATTAACATTGGATCACCGCATATTATTTTCAACCTAAAAAACAAAAATAGAGGTGTCATTGTTTAATGTGATTCAAATCACCATGAAAATTATATTTTTCTTGACCTATTTGTCATGTGTCGGTGCTAATTTTTTAAACATGGAAAACGACACAAAAGGGTTACCAATTCATGTCGTTTTATTATTTGTGTTTGTAATAACCTCACATTCATTGGATTCTCCAGTGATATTATTTGACACTAACACTCATCAAACATTATAAATAACCATCAATATTATTTGGTCAACCAACACAGTTCTCTCCTTCTTTTTTCCCTTCTAAATTAATATATACATTTCAGGGAAAAGGACAATGTCTCTTACTTTTTAAAAATTCAATAAATTTAATTCTGACTTTTTTAAAATATTTAATAATTTTTGACTTTTAAAAATAATATAATTATACCTCTCTCTTAGTTTGACTTAATTAAAAAAAATAAAAATTACTTATATAACTATTAAAAAAAACATTTATGATTCTTATTTTCCATTAAAAAAATAATTTTGTAACAAATTCTATTGAAAGTTTCATTTTTTTTAGCTGAATCAAACTAATAAATGTGCATATTTCAAAGAACAAAAATTATTAAGTATTTCACAAAAATCATAGATAAATTTATACAATTTTTAAAAAATTGAGGATATAAATGTCTTTTTTCTAAATTTCAAGGTTAAAGTTTAGAAAGAAAGAAAAATCATGGGAGCTTAGAGAAATATCTAGAGACAAGTCATTTTCATAATAAACAATTAATATGACAAACTGAATAAGAAGCCTCTTAACTACTTAACTGAAACCACTCAATGCAAAGAACATGAACCACATTTCTACTTGCCGAGTTGCAAAGTTTTATAATGTTTTGATAAAACAAAATCTCATGCCGCATAAATTACAATGTAATTATAATAATAAACTATAATTACAACTGCAATAAACCAGTTCTCAAGTTACAAACACAAAAAGAAGTTTTCACACTGCAATGTTTATAACAACAGCTGCAAAACATGCCATCACAATAACCTGCAACCATCATGCCTTGTTTATTAGTATTATGCACAATTTTCTTCAAGACTAGAAGGTGGAAATTACATAGATATCACATATATATATAGATATAGATATATACAGTGTAAAATCTGAAAGCAGTAAGTAATAAGAAGAGATTGAGAGAATTAGTTTTATTGATATATCATCATCATGATGATGGTTTATAATCCTTTCTCATAATCTTCTTAAGCTCATGCTTCTGATGCGTGGAAAGCCTTGAAGGGAACATAACATCAAACTTGATTCTCAAGGAACCTTTCTTCCCTGCTTCTTTAGAGATTGGCATACCTTCATCTGGGACCACCATAACATGCTTCGGTTTCACAATGTCTGTCACTTCCACCGCGATTTCTCTTCCGTCCAAGGTTGTCAAGTTCAGTGTCTTCCCCGAGAGCGCCTCCACGAGCAAGATCTTCTGCGTGACGACTAAGTCATTTCCATCTCTCTTGAACACGGCATGCGGTTTCTCATCCACCACAAAGACTAGATCAGAAGGAGGAGAACCTCCTTGTTCTTGGTTCCCTTTCCCGGGGAATGTTATCTTTGTTCCTTTTTTCCAACCTGGTTTAATGTCTATCTTCAAGGTTTCTTCCACACACTTCAACTTGCTGCCAAAACCAAAAAAGACAGGAGCTTCTTTATATTACTAGCTAGATCAATTGTTATGCATACCAACAAGCTAAGGATATAACTTCATTTTCTTTTAGATTCTCAATACTCTATCTACTATCTAGCATATAGAGCTATTAAGGTATAATATTCAAATCAAACTTGGGAATGAAGAGATATTGTGATTGGAATGGCTAAGTTGAAGGCTACTAAAACCAATAAAAAGAATATAGTATTCAGCTTAGTACTAATAGTTATAGTTAGTTGTCAATGGAAGGATGGTGTTAGCAGTTGTGTATTATTAATGAACCAATTTAATTAACATTAGGATGAGCAACAACACAAATCCCAAGAAATAAAGAAATGGAAACAATAAAAGTTGAAGTTTCTATGACATGTGGATACACATGTAAGCATGCGTGTCTGCACATTAGGCCTGCTCAATGTACACCCAAAAATTTCAGTGTAGCCATAGCCAAATTATTCACAGGAATACAAAATTCTGCAAAATGAGTTAATTTATAAACATCATCACCAAAGCAAGACAAAAATCATACAGGTATTGAACTTGGGAAAGATTCAAGTTCAAGAATCAAGACCCAAAAGTTCATGTACTAACTAAAAAGTAAAAACAATTAGTTATAATCCAAAAATGTAGCCGACACAAACATGAAACATTCAATAATATATCTTAAATCAAATAAACATCCCCAAAATAAGTAACCAAATCTACAAGAAGCCACACCTCAATTCAACAATTGTAATGCATGGAAATAGAGAAATTGCAGAATTGTAATTAGTGCTTACCCAAGTTCATCAACAACATTTCTTGAGATCTTCAACTTCTTTCTGCAACCTTTGTAAAGCTCCTCAAGAGTGCAGACAAGTTTGGTCTCAACCACCACCCCTGCTTTCTCCTCCTTCACATTATTATTCCTACCATCATAGTCTTGTTCCTTTTTGTTAACCTTCATGGAATTGAGAGGGTAATGGCCATAGAAATCATAGATCTGGCGCTTTTTGGGGTCACTCAAGACATCATATGCCTCAGATATCTGCTTGAACTTGGCTTCAGCTTCCTCCTTGTTCTTCACTTCTTGGTGGTGGTTCCTATCTGGGTGCCACTTCATTGCAAGCCTCTTATATGCTTTCTTGAGCTCCTCTTCTGTGGCGTGACGATTCACCTTCAGAACCTTGTAGTAGTCCCCTGCACCCATCTTCTTCACAATTCACCTCAAGAAAGGAACTTTTGTAGTGGGGTTTGTGGAAAGTTTCAGTTTTTGGGTTCGCAATTGAGTTGAATTATGTGGGAGAAAGATTGAAACTTTAGTAATGGGGTTTGTGAAAGTTTGAGTTTTTGGGTTTGGTATGTGTGGTTGCGAAAAGAGGGTGGTTGTTGGTGGTGGTGGGTGAGCGAGTTGAAGAAGAAAGAAAGGAGTGTGTGTTAGTGATGATACAGTAATACGCAGTTCCAGCTGTTAAGAGAAAGAAGGGACAATGCACACGCGCAAAAGTAGCAGAATTCACGAGAGAGAGAGAGAGAGAGAGAGAGAACACTACTGACACAGAGTTAAAGAGTGTGTGTTTATGTGAAGAAAGTAGAAAGAGAGAGAGATGGGATGAGAATTAAGGTTGGATACTTGGATGATGCTGATTGATTGCTGAGACTTGTTGCATTTTGATTTTTTGGAATATTTGATTGATTTTAGAGAGAGAGAGTGTGTGTGTGCTGTCATTAGCAACCTGTTTAATCAAGAACCAATAGATAACGGCCAGATATGAATATCAAGTTATTATTATTATTATTCTGGGAAATCCTAAAATATATAGCAAAATCAAAATTCAACTGGTTTTTCCTTAAAAAAATGAATTGGTTAGATCCCCAGAATATATATATTTCAGAGTACTGTTGACTTGAAACAGAGCATCACTACAAATATGGAATTGCCATCACACTCACTTACTTGAATTTCAATGAACTTATCCCTATATTTGATTTAGTTTTTTTTTCAATATTTTTTATGACATGAAAAGAAAATTTTTAATTATTTTTAGAAAAAAATACAGGTAATTAATAAAAAATTAGCTAATAATTAATTAATTTTTTTTAAGAAACAAATCATTCAAAATCTAGTAAAATAAATGATCTAAGTAAAATAAAACATGTGAAACTAAAAATTGAATTAAATTAATGGTTGAGGTTGGTTAAATTTATATAGTAACATTCCTTCTTTATAAAAATCAACAAGAGATTGACTATTATGTTTGATGATAAAATTTTGAGTTTAGGAAAGTTGTAGGGTCAGTTAGAGTTAGAGCAATGAAGCTAACACTTTAACTGGTTTGATTAAGTATGAGAAAGGACAAGTATGATTTATGGGCAAATTAAGTTTAAGAATGAAATGTCAGAATTACAGCAAAGACATGTCTGGCTAGTTGAGAAAGAAGACATGTTAGGTTTATGAGAAAGTGATTAAAGAAGTGATCAAATATTATAATTGAGAATGAGAACGTGCAATGGAGTGGGGGGTGTTAGGCATAATATAGCTGGAGTGAAACGAAAGAGAGGTACCACCAACCATCATCTTTCTTTTTTTCTTTTCCTTTTCCTTTTTCAATTCACAGTTTCCTTCCAAAACACTAAGGACCCAGAATCTACTTCTTCCTCCTAGAGGGATCTTATACTTGAAAGGGAAAATAATTGTTGAAATTACTTCCTTTTTTTTCTTCCTCTTCTTTTGTCAAATAAACATATTCATTGGATTCAACCACTAACTCGTTTATTGCAAACTCTCCATAATATATTTTTCATTTCCACTGAAAATTCGATCCTTTTTTTTAATTGAAAGATCGAATAACAACTTATGAAGTCACATTTACGTGATTTGAAATTAATTATATATTAGTTGAGAAAGTTTTGAGAGCTAATATATTTGAGAGTCAATGCGTAATAATATATATGAGTTATGAATGATAATTCATGTATTTTGTGGGTAATTATTTTTATTCTATAACGTCTCAAAGTAAAATTTTATTTCTAAATTTAGATTAAGATAACCACAAATTAAGATATTTTTTGTAACAATAATTCTATGTGAATAAGTGGTTTTGGTCAACCAAGTGCAACCAAGTGATTTATTTCTATGCTAAATAGAAGATAATTTCGGTGTCAAATAGAACTTCATTTAGGTGCACTTTTTTATATTATTTAACACCAAAATAATATTCTATTTAGCATAGAAATAAACCACTTGATTGCACTTGGTTGGCCAAAACTACTTGTTCAAATAGCATTACCCATTTTGTAAATCTACTAAAATAGTCATATTTTTTCAAAAAGAGTGTTGAGAGTAAAATCTTATTTCTAAATTTAGATTAATTTAGATTGTTTTTGCATTAGACAATTAGCAAATTTATTATCTTTTTCGTTTATATTTATGACTTGTATATCTCTAGAATTTATTTTATTTTTTTTATCTAGAAGTATTAGAAAGTTTTCGATTTTAGATTGTTCTGCATATTGGGCCCGAACGGTCTAAATCTCCCAAGATACATATATTAAACCCTTCATTCAAAAATTCTGGCCCAACATTATGTGGCCCAACACCTCACTCAATAAATTCGAAGAGAATCAAGATATAATTAATAATGATCTCGTATGAATTTATCACCTATAATTTCATTCAATGAATCTGTATAGAATCAAATCATATTTATGGCGATTCCTTACAGATTTGTTCCCTAAATAACACGGATCATTACGGGTATATAAAGAGGGGATCCACTCTTCTCTCAGGTACGTCTTCTAAACCCTACCCCTTTGCATGTGTTAGGAGAACTCCCAAATCCTTATTTGGCGAAGTTCTGCTAGCGCACACCCACCTTTCACATAAACCTCCAACCTTCCGTCTTGACACCTCCGATTACGTCGGTAGTCCCAAACCCCTCGAAGGTACATTTCATATATAGATATTATATAATTTCGAACTTACACTCATACTACGCAGAACACTTAAGAATTCACATTCACTACTTACCAAAGTTTTTAGTTCAAGTTCAAGATATTAAGATACACCATACAAAATCCTTTTTTTTTTTGTGTAATAAAAAAGTTCTTTTTTTTTTGGGTCATGACTAAACCTCCTTTTATGTTTGGATCAAGGCCTTTGAAATTTGGATGACTGTGAGAGTTACGGAGACCTCCAATTGATGTATCATATTAAGCCCAATTCTTTAGTTGCTTGTGTTTCTTATTAAACCCAATTAGGGAGACAATCATAGCTAATGCATTCATACAACTAAACCTTTCTGTGCGGAAGAAATAGTTACTGTGTTATGTACATCAAGTTGACTAATGTTTTCTTCATGATTGATTGAATACTTTTAGTTTAGGAGAATAGTAATACTTTTCTACACTGGGACAACTACAAGGGTACTTTTTAAGTTACCCTCCATGGCTCAATTGTCCGTAACACAATTTGAAATGCAACCCTACTAGTGCCAGATTGTACCAAACGCACTATGTTTCAATAACATAAAAGTGGAAAACACAATATTCTTGTTGTCACCGACCACATCTTTATTTCTAATCACAAGTAGGGGCTGAAGCCTCAACCTTGGTGATTACACATTGTTATGCAGTACCAAGTGCCATACTCCAATATTCATTTGCTAAGTCACAGATACACTGAGCATTATAGTGAGTGTCTCGTTACCACTTGATCATAATTGAAGATTTTGTATAATTTTCTGTAAAATTCAAGAACAGATATCAATGTGAAATTGATTGATATAATATACATCAACTAGAGCCCTCTATTAGAAGAGAGTGAAAAGAAATAACTGACATTCGAGTTATATCTCATTAACACTTCTAACATAAAATTTAAGAACATTCCTATGGATCAATAATATTGACACACTTTTAGAAAGAAAAAAAAAATATAGTGAAACTAAAAATGGTAAAACGATTTTTCCGTCTCATATTCATTATGCAAATTTTTCACATTGTTTTTTTTTTATTTAATTCAAATTATAAATTATGCAATTAATATATTATTTGTTTATATAAACTCATTGGATAGATAAAATAATTAGTAACTAGATTTCAACCAGTCCAAAAAAAAGTAATTACATTTGAAATAAAATACTTTCAGGTGTCCAGGTATTTTTTTCTTAATAGTTCATTTTGTAAAAAATATAAAAAAACCGAGAATAATCCATTAAAATAATTTTGTATATGATACATAATCATTTTAGGTGTACATTTATTTTATTAATTAAATCTAATCAATTAAAAATAAAAAATTATTTTAGTGTCAAATAAAAAAATTATTTATGTATTATTTTTTTAATTATTTGATATTAAAATAATTTTTTATTTGATATAAAAATTAATAATTGGATTAGATTTGATTGGATTCCACCTAATATTACCGATTTATTTATTTAGGTTCAGAATTTCTATTGATTTAAAATATTTTATTATTTTGACATGAGCATTGTGATTTCTTGATTTTGATTAGTATAGTTAGGGTTTCTTCTTCTTTCACTTGGCTTCAGCCGCACGCACTCTCTTCACTCTCCTCAGCTCCCATCATCTTCCTTCTCCTCCGCCGCCGCCGTTCAAACACTCCTGAGCTGCTCTACTTCTTCCAGGTTACCTCTCACTCTATCTGAGTCTACTAATTTCAATAATCATTCAATTGTTTCTTCTTTTTTTTTGTTCCGAGGAATTTGTTTTGGTTGTGTTTGCTGAAGATTCGAGGTTTTTCATTTTTTAAATAATTTAGTCTGCATCAGTTTGATTTCAGATTCTATGATACTTTAGAGTCGATGTGTTTCTCATTTGTATCGGATGATTGGGTTTTAGGTCGTATATATGGGATTTGATTGATTTACACATTACGACTTCCATTAAATAGAATCAATGTTTTTGAAGCTGTGGCAATCGCAGCTGATCTATGGGGTTGGATCCACTCTTTGAAGAGTATGGATTATTAAATCCCCAATTTTACTGTAATATTCTGTTTTGGGTTTTTGGAGAAGGGAGTGGGCATTGGGGTTTAAGGAGTAAAAGGCATTCACTTTTCATTCCTTTGCAATTTTTACTTTTTAGCAATTGGCACTTTTTGGCCTTGTGTTGTGGAGGAATGGAGGGGTGGTATGGGAGTATTGCTAACTATTGTGTTAATGTGCCATGTACCATTCGGAGATGTGGATGAATAGGAAAAGAGTGGGACTATAAGGAGTTATGAATCATATGTAGTTATCTACTAGGTTACAAATCATTTTTGTTTGTAATTATTATGCCTTACCTAAGATGGCACCATTTACTATATGGCTTAAGATCAAAATTATTAACATACATCGTTTTCTTGCTTCAATTTGTTTTTGAGGGTGTCCAAGTAAGATTGGTAGGTTGAAATTCATTAGTAGTCATTTTTAGCTAGATGGTGAGAAGTTGAGAAAATTGTGTTAAGGGAGACATTTATCATATTGCTGCGGGATCTCTTAACAAAATGACAACAATCTATTGATATTTTTGGAAATTGATAAATAGTTTTATAATATTTGAAGATAACGATAACAGTATTAGGGATGAAGTTTCTCCTAATGATGACTCTCGATGTTGCAAGAGATTTTGCATATGTTTGTACCTGTCACTTTTAAAAATGCAGATTGCTATAAAATAGATATGTTGATGCTGATGCAGGTTTCTTGTCCTGTGTTTTTAACCTTCAGACAGCTTATCATCAAACATTTTGAATTGCAAAGTCATTCCATCTGAAACATCCAAAATGTCGCGGAAGGGTTTGATGGAACAAGACCTGAGTAAACTGGATGTAACGAAATTGGATCCACTCTCTCCTGAAGTCATATCACGACAGGCTACCATTAATATTGGTAATCTTTTCTCTAATATATATCACATTCAGTTGTCAGCTTTGTTACAGCCATATTTGAGCTAAAACAGTTTTTTTTTCCCAAAGGACTAATGTGATTTCTTCTTTTTGGTTAATGAATGATGATAGTTAGAACTTATGAATTTCTATCTCTGCAGGCACTATAGGTCACGTGGCACATGGCAAGTCAACTGTTGTGAAAGCAATATCAGGTGTCCAGGTATTTCTCTATCTTTAGTATCTGTGTGTTTTTAACTGTCATTTATGTACCAAATTCTGGTTACATCTGTTGTGATTTTTTATTGATTCCATACGATTTTTTTATGCCTTTTTTTAATCATTTATTAGTCATCTAAAGCTTGAATAATAATTTTTCCATCATGGGTGCCACCACATTTTTATTTTTCCCAGTGGTCACAGTCTTTTGATAACATACATGAGTTCCATGTGATAGTTGTTACTTTTTCCTTGGATTTGTAGTTTTAAAAGAATATTTTATTAATAATTTCATTCTATTTTTAGTATATGTTCCTTGAGTGTTAGTTAATTATACACTGTTAACCACTTGTTTACTGTGAATGTGCAGACTGTTCGTTTCAAAAATGAGTTGGAGCGTAACATTACAATTAAGCTTGGCTATGCAAATGCTAAGATATACAAATGTGAAGATGAACGTTGTCCTAGGCCTATGTGCTACAAGTGGGTATTTATTTTATGAATGCTATTATATTATCAGTTGATTTCAACTTCCATTATTGTGATCAGCTTTCCTCTACAGGGCATATGGAAGTGGGAAGGAAGACAGTCCTATGTGTGATGTGCTAGGGTTTGAAAACAGCAGGATGAAATTGCTGAGACATGTTTCATTTGTGGATTGCCCGGTAATGCCATGACCTCTGATTTATTATTTTTATGTCTTTTTTCTACATAATTTCCTTATAATATATGTTTTGGTTTCTAGTTGTCTTTTCCCTCCTGTATGGCATGGGGTTTTCATATTTCTTGGGTTGTCCTTTTTTGGTCTTGTTACCTGTCTCTAATCTTTGCTAATTATTTAATTTAATATATAGTTTTCTTGGTTTTACTTGTACATAGATATTCATCTTTACTTTTCCTATTTGTTTAGGGTCATGATATTCTCATGGCTACCATGCTTAATGGAGCTGCAATCATGGATGGAGCTTTGCTACTTATAGCTGCTAATGAGAGCTGTCCACAACCACAGACTTCAGAGCATTTAGCCGCTGTAGAGATTATGCGTCTGCAGCACATAATTATCCTTCAGAATAAAGTGGACTTGATTCAAGAAAATGTGGCAATCAATCAACATGAAGCAATAACAAAGTTTATTGCGGTTAGTTTTTTTGTGAATAAGTTTTTAATATAAGGTTTCTATTAGAA
>JASCZI010000226.1:12262-36687 GCA_036250425.1 Stylosanthes scabra
CTTGATTCAAGAAAATGTGGCAATCAATCAACATGAAGCAATAACAAAGTTTATTGCGGTTAGTTTTTTTGTGAATAAGTTTTTAATATAAGGTTTCTATTAGAAAGATTTTGTTGCGCAAGGAAGTCCTGTTATTTAATTATTTACTCATCATCATTATTATTATTACAACGATCATTATTTTGAGGTTCTAATTGAGTCCCGTCCTGCAACTTACATGTTCTCCTTTTGGTGGCTATCCAGGGAACTGTTGCTGATAATGCACCAGTAGTACCTATTTCAGCACAATTGAAGTATAACATTGATGTTGTGTGCGAGTATATTGTAAAAAAGATCCCAATACCTGTAAGGGATTTTGTTTCTCCACCCAATATGATAGTAATTCGGTCATTTGATGTTAACAAACCTGGTTTTGAGGTTGATGATATAAAAGGAGGTGTAGCTGGTGGAAGCATTCTGAGGGTAAGTCTTCTTTTGTACAATGTCTGTTCTGATTTGTTAGCACCTCATTAATCTTCTTTCTAATGGATACTTCTTTTTTTTTTTTGGTTTTGGGTGAACTCTAAACCAAGTTAGACTGTTAGAATATGACATTGGTTTATGGTTGCTTAATGGCTTTTTATCCTTACTTTGAGTCACTCCCTGATATCTTTGGTCAAACACATATGGTGGTTTGTTTGTTGCAGGGTGTTTTGAAGGTAAACCAATTCATTGAAGTTCGACCTGGGATAGTTGTTAAAGATGAGAGTGGGAATATCAAATGCACACCTATATATTCCAGAATAGTATCGTTATATGCTGAGCAGAATGAGCTTCAATTTGCTGTGCCTGGAGGTCTTATTGGTGTTGGGACAACAATGGATCCGACTTTGACACGTGCTGACAGGTTGGTTGGGCAAGTTCTTGGTGAAGTTGGATCTCTGCCTGACGTGTATGTTGAACTTGAGGTACGAGGCTACATACTTAACTATCTACAATTAGCTTACATTCGTAGTCTCTCTATCTCTCTCTCCCCCTTTTACTTTGGTCCTCTTATTATTACATCTGCCCTCATTGCGTGGTTTTCTGAACACCTGTATTGCCTGTTTGGTTCTGTGTTTTGACTTGTGGTCTTACAGGTCAACTTTTTCTTGCTTCGCCGGCTTTTGGGTGTGCGGACAAAAGGCTCAGAGAAACAGGGCAAGGTATCTAAGCTGGCTAAAGGAGAGATGCTTATGTTGAATATTGGATCAATGTCAACAGGGGCCAGAGTTGTTGCTGTGAGAAATGATTTGGCAAAGCTGCAACTAACTTCCCCTGTGTGCACCAGCAAAGGTGAGAAGATTGCTCTCAGTCGGCGTGTTGAGAAGCATTGGCGTTTGATTGGATGGGGTCAAATCCAAGCCGGAATCACTCTTAGTGTCCCAGTTGCTCCCCATCTGAATTAAACTAAAGAGAGTAGACTGTTATTGAAACTTGAGAGGGATTTAGAGATGTGGGAAGGGAGAGAATTGCTGGGAACCATTTTTTTGAGGTGGAGAAGAAAACATATGAATGACGATGAGTTTTTGTTTTTGCTTTATTATTTTTGTATACTGTCATCTACCTATAATTGAAGTTGTATGTTAATGCCCAATTGAGTTTTACACTAGACTTCGGTAATTTCACGTTCACGTATAGTTTTCAGTTTTCACGTTCTCGTTGAAACGAAATAGAACGGTACTTGTGAATAGAGCGTGTGATCTGTGGTCAATGTTTTTAATATATGCATCATTTCATATGTATCATGCACTGCGTATACCTTCCTCAAATGAATACTCGAATAGTTGAATAATCAATCTCTATCTTCCAAGAATGAACAAGGAAATGGACTAACCCACCCGTTTTCCTTTATCTACGCCTAAAGCTTACTAACGAAATCAGTCAAAGTAAACTCAATTGCAGTGTTGAACTACCACTCCTCCCAAAAGTCAATCATGCAATGTATAAGAAGGACTAAACATTTTTTCATCTCATCCAAATCCAATTGAGTAACACTGATTATCGAAGCCTACCTGTTTGTGAAAATTCCTAAGATGGCAAATTCAAGCGAAGAGAAGCACGAAGTGTTCGTATGCTTCAGAGGTGAGGACACACGCAACACCTTCACCAGCCATCTCAATGCGGCAGTGAGAAGGGTAGGCGTAAGAACCTACATTGATCACGATCTCAGGAGAGGGGAAGAGATTCCTCAGAGGCTTCTCAGAGCAATCAAGGATGCTAAGCTTTCCGTGATTGTTTTCTCGGAAAACTTTGCATCTTCGAAGTGGTGCTTGGATGAGGTAGTGAACATACTGGAGTGCAAGAAGAGGAGTAACCAAATTGTGGTGCCTGTTTTCTACCGTGTAGATCCAGCCGTGGTGAGGAACCAGATCGGAATCTATGCTGAGGCATTTGCCAAGCATGAACAACGGTATGAAGGTGAGATGAATAAGGTGAGAAAATGGAGGGAAGCTTTAACTGAAGCTGCTAATCACTCTGGTTGGGAATGCTCACTCAACAAGTAACTTTCTTTCTTTTTCTTTTCTTTTTTAATATAATGGTTTCGTTTTCCACCCACTAGACACTAAATTAATATCCGTATAAAATTATGTTAACTGTCTTCCACTTTTTGTGGTTCATCAATAATAATCGTACGTTTATACAGGTGTAAAGATAATTTTTACTAAAGAACGTGTAAATAGCATTATTCTTGATTTAAATTTGTTAGCTGTTACTATAAAATGAGAAATGAAATACACTGATTGATGACAGAGTGGAATATGAAATAGTAGAGGGAATTGCAAGGGATGTGACGGAGAAGTTGAATCATGTGTACGTAGGAGACCTGGATGAACAAATAAGAAAATTTGAGCAACTTGCAGAGCTTCAAGATCAATATTACAAAGCAGTAAAAAAATATAAAAATTTAGAGATCTACAAGTCAACGATCCGACGCATCTCGGAACTTAAAATGGAGAGAAGCATTCGTCTCCTTCGTTTGACGCCTGACATTATCCCATATGTCGGAAATTTCAAATCCGAAGCCAACTCCGACTCCGACGATTAAGTAGGAGAATGCTAAGTGTATAAGTATTTTTGTTAACAAGTTCAATCAAGTCTTTCTTTATCCAAAGAAAATCATCTATGCTAGTTGAAAAAGAAGGAAGAGGAAGAAGATAATATCCACAAGAAAGAAATAGAATTTGATTGAACATGCTTACAAAAATAACTTATATACTCGTAAGAGTATTCATCATTTCATTCATCAATGTGCTTTGCTTTTCTTGTCAAAATAAAATCTTATTACATGTCCTTTAATTTTCGATTTCATGATGCTATATATGTAATTAGTGATCAAACTTTTCATAATATAATAAGCTTTTCCCTTGAAACCTAATTCTTGGAAGCTGGTCGCCAAGCTAGCTCTCCTAGTCTTCAAAAGATTTACGTACCAGTTTATTAGTGTATTTAATTTACTTTTTTTTACATAAACCAATAATAAAATATATTAGTTAAATAAATGCTGATAAAAAATAATGTGCCGTGTACACCATGTAAATTGTAAAACACACTGTCTTGTATACCCGTAGAAGGAATTCAAAACGACGAGAACAATGTGCCCGTTATACATTTTAAAAAAAACTTGGTCACTCTAATATTAACGAATGGCGGGCTTTTATTAATTAAATATATATCAAGTTGGCATAAAATATGAGATAAACAAACTAATTAATAAACTGAAAGGGAAATATTAAGATAGGAAGCTTCTGAAGAATTAGGCAATAATAATTTCTTTCCTGTGTAAAAAAAATAAAGCATAAATAAAATCTCTATCTTCCACGAAATATACTAAGCAAATGGTTTTCCTTTTTCTGCGCCGAATGTTTCCATATAATCCAAACTCTTAACAATGAAAAGTCAAAATCAAAGTAAACTCAAAATTGCAATAATGTTACGAACTACCACTTCTCCCAAAAGTCAACCATGCAATGTATAAGAAGGACTACTAAACATGTTTTCATTTAATCCAAATCCAATTAACACTGATTATTGAAGCCTACCTGTTTGTGAAAATTCCTAAGATGGCAAATTCAAGCGAAGAGAAGCACGAAGTGTTCGTATGCTTCAGAGGTGAGGACACACGCAACACCTTCACCGGTCATCTCAATGCTGCAATAAGAAGGGTAGGCATAAGAACCTACATTGATCACGATCTCAGGAGAGGCGAAGAGATTCCTCAGAGGCTTCTTAAAGCAATCAAGGATGCTAAGCTTTCCGTGATTGTTTTCTCGGAGAACTTTGCATCTTCGAAATGGTGCTTGGATGAGGTAGTGAACATACTGGAGTGCAAGAAGAGGAGTAACCAAATTGTGGTGCCTGTTTTCTACCGTGTAGATCCAGCCGTGGTGAGGAACCAGATCGGAATCTATGCTGAGGCATTTGCCAAGCATGAACAACGGTATGAAGGTGAGATGAATAAGGTGAGAAAATGGAGGGAAGCTTTAACTGAAGCTGCTAATCACTCTGGTTGGGAATGCTCACTCAACAAGTAACTTTCTTTCTTTTACTTTCTTTTTGCGAATACTCAGATTGAGATGCACTCAACTTTATATAAAGTTTTTTTTGTTAAAAAGCTTTAGATGATTTGACATATTTAATTAAATTCTAATTTAACGGTTTAGAGTATAATTTTATGTGAAGTTAGCTGTAGGTGAGTTTTCATTTTTTCTTAATATTAATTTGTAAATGGTTACTATAACATGAGAAATGAAATATTATGACAGAGTGGAATGTGAAGTAGTTGAAGGAATTGCAAGGGATGTGATGGAGAAGCTGAATCATGTGTATGTTGGGGACGTGGATGAACAAATAAGAAAATTTGAGCAACTTGCAGAGCTTCAAAATCAATATTACAAAGCAATACCAGAATTTGAGTATTTACAGATCTACCAAGCAACGGTTCGACGAATCACGGAACTTAAAATGGAGAGAAGCATACGTCTCCTTCGTTTGACTCCTGATATGCTACCATACGTCGGAAATTTCAAATCCGATCCGGACTTCGACTAACTATTGTTCATCATTTCCTTCATTAATGTGCTTTGCTAGCTTTTCTTGTCAATCTTATTACAAGTCCTTTCATTTTCAATTTGTAATTCGTGTTCATTTCGTTACTAGTTTCTTGTTCAATGCTTATTTTGAATGTCTGATTATATCCTCGCGTGCGGAATCTTTGAGTTACATGTTCAATCATTTCTTTCTGGTGTACAGAAAAAAAAATCTCTCTGGTTAATTGGAATATAAAATGTCCCCCATCATATTCCACGAAATTCTCATCCCAACTACCCGGTGTATATAAATATATATATCTGAAGTAAAGTCAACATATAAGTATGTGTGCTTCTTCAGTTTATTATTTCGTTCCTCTTTGACTAGCGAGTTATTACATGTGCTTATAATTATAATAATAGCAATTAGTCGACTTGTATTTTATTTATTCATAAAGTAATTAGATTAGTGTTCATCTAGAATCGTTCTGTATATATATTTTTATAGTTCCATTTAATTTTAACATAAATCGTTCTATAGATAATGACCTATTCAGATTTCAGACCCAAAAGATAACATCTGAATTCTCAACAAGTAATGTAACGCAGCAACAATACAAGAGTAATTGTAACAACAATGGGTCGAGAATGTAGAAAACAAATAACAATGGGCAACTAAATACCCCGGAAGCCGTGTTGGCGGTTGGATTGCTCCCTCTGAAGGTGTTTAACATGCTTCTGTGTGGCACAATAATCTTCATAATCTTTATCTTCTGCGCTGTGCTCCCACTTGTCCCTTTTAAGCACCAATAGACGCTCGTAAGTGCCTAACAGGTCTTCCCAAACACTTGAATCGTCGGAGTTCAAGGCCTTGTCCAATTTCACATCAGCAAGTTGGTGCATTGTTGATATCAATTCTTCCATGTCTTTGATCTCACCACTCCTCAAGAACTTGTTCAGTTTCTCTTGTGCCTTCTCTTTGCACCTCGCTATGCGCCTTTCAATCCCGCCACCCTTGATGGACTCCAGCTTTTGCAACACGTCCATAGCTATTTTCTCTACTAGCTCTGATTCACTCCTTGCGGCAGAGCAATCCCAGGCAGAGATATTCGCTGCTTGAGACAAAGCATGGCGCCATGTTTGGATCTTATCATGCTTCTGAGTCCCCTGCAAACGCTCCTCATGCTTAGCAAATGCATCAGCATAAGTACCGGTCTGATGGCGCACCTGAGCCGGGTTGATTTGGTAGAAAACCGGCACAACAATTTGAGCATTGGTGTTCTTACAGTCCATGATGTTGACTACCTCATCCAAGCACCACTTTGAAGATGCGAAATTTTGAGAGAAAACAATTACAGAAAGCTTTGCTGTTTGGATGGCTTTTAGAAGAGAGGGTGAGATTTCATCCCCTGTCTGAAGCTTCTCGCTGTCAATGTAAGTCTTCACTTGGAGCCTGGTGAGTGCGGAGTGCAGGTGGCTGGTGAAGGTGTAGCGTGTGTCCTCTCCTCTGAAGCTCACGAACACCTCGTGATGATGGTGATCCTCTCCTTCTTGGGATGCCATGATTGAGATTTGAGAGCAAAAACTACTAACAAGTGGCTATTGAATAAACAAGTAAACTAGTGTATGTTTTAAATGATTGAGTTGAAAATGAGTAACGCGGTTTTCTACTCATAATTCCACCGACTCCCCCAAATTTGAACGTTATTTTATTTTGTTTTCAAAGTTTGAACAAGTTAACAAAAGAATGAATGACAAGGGACCATCATCGTAAATAAAGTGGCTACTCCATTCAGTGTATGGAACTTAATGGCATATATAACACGTTAAGCTGTTACAAGTATGGGCGCCTCACTACTGTTTTTGGAATCATCCATTCACTGTTGCTGTCAAATTTCTCATACCTTTCACACCTCTTATTGAAATTTGGCTCACTTTTTTGTGGCTGGTTTTTTACATAAATGCTGCTCTACGTTTCTTGTTTTCATATGGTCTACACATCTCAGATCTCACAGATTCTTATTCTTGATTGTCCACGTATTTCTACCCGTTAATCATTGCATAGTTCTATAACATACGCCAACCCCCAATCGGGATTCATGTATAATTATAATTAAATAATATACTATTTGAAAATTTTATAAATAAATAAACAGTTTGACCTTGTCCAAAAAAAAGAAAACAGTTTGACTTTGTCAAATGTAATGATGGAACTTTTTTTTGTTACTTTCGTTAACAGCTGGCTTTTTTATTATATTGGCTAATTATTGTTTAAAGCATTGAATAATAAGAAAGTTTTTGCAAGTTGAATCTTATATCTAAATTAAACATGTTGGAATTTCAAATGTGAGAGATGAGTCTAATAATATCAATTAATAAGGTAATTAAGCAAATAAGGTAATTAAGCAGTGAAGTTGATATAATATGAAAGGATTTTTATTATCTCAAACTTATTATCAGTTTATTATTATTAAATAAAAAATATTATGGAACCAATACATTATGATTCATAGAGAATCAACATATATTATGGATTATAAGTTATATAAATTTTGAATGATAACTTATTATTAGATATATGAGTTACGAATCATAACTCATATAAACTTTGAATAATAACTTAATTATTGGCTCTTCAATGTTAATTTCGTAGCATTGTTATTATTAAATAAATGAAATATGATGTAATGTAGTGTTTCCTTCTATTTGTTCCTACATACGGTAACTTCAATCTTGATATTACCTCAACTCTATCCCCGGAAGGTGCATAGAAACTAACACAATGCAACTAAAGTCAACTAATAATAAGCCAAATGATAATAATACTTTCTTTCATTGTGTTTTCATCTTGTATTTATAAGACTACTCTGAAGCAAAGATTGAAGCTATAGAGAGAAGAGAGAACACATACATGTATATATGGCAGCAGCGTCGTCTTCATCTTCCAACAATGGTTCTCAAGAAAGGCATGAGGTGTTCCTTAGTTTCAGGGGTGAAGACACAAGGAAGACATTCACCAGCCATCTCCATGCTGCCTTCAAGAGATTTGACATCAAAACCTACATAGACTACAATCTCGAGAGAGGCGACGAGATCTCGGGGACTCTCCTCAGGGCCATAGAGGACGCGAAGCTCT
Organism: Stylosanthes scabra; assembly: GCA_036250425.1. Lineage (NCBI taxonomy): Eukaryota > Viridiplantae > Streptophyta > Magnoliopsida > Fabales > Fabaceae > Stylosanthes > Stylosanthes scabra. Next base: position 20,447 of record JASCZI010000226.1, read on the forward strand.
CCGTGATCGTCTTCTCGAAGAACTTCGCATCCTCCAGATGGTGCCTTGAGGAGGTCAAGAAGATAATTGAGTGTAAGAAGACGAGGGGACAGATGGTGCTGCCCATATTCTACAATGTGGACCCTTCCATTGTTAGGTACCAAACTGGAAGCTTTGCAACTGCTTTTGCCAGACATGAGGAGAGGTATCGTGATTCTGATAATAGGCCGAGCAAGAAGATTCAAAAATGGAGGGATGCTCTTTCTGAAGCTGCCACTTACTCTGGCTGGGATTGCTCCGTTGACCGGTAAAATATTTCATACATACATTTTAGTTTCCGAAAAAAAAAAAAATACAAATAACCAACAAAAAGCAGTGAATAATAAGTTAGTTTTATAGTTTTTTAGAAATATAACATCTGAAATTTAGAGAAATATAACATCTAATTTAAATTGTTGGTTGATGTTGATTGAATTTTTATTGGCTAGATAATACAAAATAGTTCCAAGAACAATTTCTTTCTCTTTGTAGAGTTATCTTTTTTTACTACTTTGACATGAATAGAAAGTTTGGTGAAACATACAATTTGTAATGTTTGTAGAAGTATATATGATGACAGGTTGGAATCGGAGATGGTTGAGGAAATAGCAATGGATGTTCTAAACAAGTTGAATAGGGTGTTTGTTGGGGACCTTGATAAAGAAATAGCAAGGTATGACCAACTTGCTAAGCACCAATTACAATATTTTCAAGGGAGCCCTCATCCATTGCATTACCAAAATTACAGAGACACTCTCACTCTCATTAGGAAACTTCAAATGGAGAAGCAGCAACGTTTGCTTCGCATTCCTACCAATATGTACTCACATGCTGATGATTTAAACAAAAATAACACCAATATTGACAATATGTGGTCTAATGTTTTTAGATTTTCATAACTTGTATTATTTAATTTCTGTAGCTCCTATCATTTTATTTTACTGTCCAAACTAAGTATGTGTCCTCGTTTCTATTTCATGTAATCCAAATTATGGGACAGTTATAACTATTGCTGTGTTTCTCTATTGAAATTTCCTTAATCCATAATATTAGGGCGTTAGTTCTTAGTTTCACTCTGAGGTTTAAATTTAAATTTTACCCCTTTTATCTCTGAATAAAAATATGCACCTGAATTCAATAAGTCAAAAACATTATTCATAAATTATTCAAAAAAATCCTTTTGTAAATTTTTTTAATATTTTATTTATTTGGTAAAATTTTCAATTGTAAAATTTAAAAAAAAATAAAAAAACTTTTTTTAATATACAATTTATATATTTTTAAAAGATTTTTTTATATTATCATTATCAAATATAATTAATAAATAAAAAAATATTTTTATGCAGATATTCAAACATGAAATTATTTATATATATATATTTTTTAAAAAAATCACTTGAAAAAAAATCTTTCATAAGTTGGCATGCTTCCACCTTATCTTGTTCATAAGTTGAAGACAAAAATGAATAGCAACTGGGCATGGCAACAACTCAAACGCCATTGCTTTTCTCCAGCAAACCCTTTATCCATAACACCCACACGCGCCTAATCCACTTCCTCAACGACTCCAATGTTGATATCTCTCACTTGAAGCAAATCCATGCTCAAGTTCTACGTACCATTCACACCAACCATCATCCACAAGCTCTCTTTCTACACAGCAGAATCCTTCACCATGCTTCTCTGTTTGATCTTGAATACGCCACTCGAATTTTCCATCACTTTCAGAACCCCAATTCCTTCATGTGGAACACTCTCATAAGAGCCTATGCTAGAACTGCCCACCAGAAGCACAAGTCCATGGAACTTTACAAAGCAATGTTAATGATGGAACAAGAACAACAATGTGGAGCGGTTATTCCTGATAATTACACATACCCTTTTGTGTTAAAGGCATGTGCTTACCTGTTCTCTCTTTTTGAAGGGAAACAGGTGCATGCTCATGTATTCAAACTTGGGTTTCAATCGGATACTCATATTTGTAACAGTTTGATTCATTTTTATGCAACTTGTGGGTTTCTAGACTTGGCACGCAAGGTGTTCGAGAAAATGTCTGAGAGAAGTGAGGTTTCATGGAACATCATGATTGACTCTTATGCAAGTGTTGGTGAGTATGACACTGCATTGAGAATGTTCTGTGAGATGCAGAGGAATCATGATCCTGACGGTTACACTATGCAAAGTGTGATTAATTCCTGTGCTGGATTGGGTGCTCTGTCTTTGGGTTTGTGGGCTCATGCTTATGTCTTGAAAAAGAGTGACAAGAACATGGTTGATGATGTTTTGGTTAACACTTCATTGGTGGATATGTATTGCAAGTGTGGCTCAGTGGAAATTGCAAAACAAGTCTTTGAAAGCATGCCTTATAGAGATGTGAATTCATGGAATTCAATGATTTTGGGGCTTGCCATGCATGGCATGGCTGAGGAGGCATTGGACTACTATGCAAGAATGGTGAAGGTAGAGGGACTTGCGCCAAATTCAATCACCTTTGTTGGTGTCTTGAGTGCTTGTAATCACAGGGGAATGGTTAATGAAGGGCTTATTTATTTTCACATAATGACCAAGGAGTACAAAATTGAGCCAAGATTAGAGCATTATGGATGCCTTGTTGATCTTTTTGCTCGAGCCGGACGCGTCGAAGAGGCTATGAACTTGGTTTCGGAAATGCCTATGAAACCGGATGATGTGATCTGGAGGAGTCTGCTGGATGCTTGTTGCAAGCAACATGCAAGTGTTGAGCTAAGTGAAGAATTGGCCAAGAAAGTGTTTGAGTCAGAGGGAAGTGCTACATATAGTAGTGGTGCTTATGTGCTATTGTCAAGAATCTATGCTTCAGCTAGCATGTGGAATGATGTTGGATTGCTTAGAAAACTAATGACTGATAAGGGTGTGAATAAAGAACCTCGTTGTAGTTTGGTAGAGATTTATGGTGTCACTCATGAATTTTTTGCTGGGGACACCAGTCATCCTCAAAGTGAAGACATATACAAGTTTCTGAGTGAAATTGAGGAGAAGCTAGAAGCAATAGGGTATGTACCTGATTACTCAGGTGCACCTTTAGTTGATGAGGTTAATGAGAAAAGGAACACTTTGAGGTTGCATAGTGAGAGATTAGCTATAGCTTTTGGATTGCTAAGGTCAAGACCAGGCATGCCAATAAGAGTGTTTAAGAATCTTAGAGTGTGCAATGATTGTCACAGAGTTACAAAATTAATATCAAGAATTTATAATGTAGAGATAATTGTGAGAGATCGTGCACGGTTCCATCATTTTAAGGACGGAACCTGTTCTTGTAAGGATTATTGGTGATGAAATATCTGTTGTATATGACACTCTGGTACTTGGATTTAATTTAATTTTGTACCCAATAAAAATAAATAAATAAATTTACTGGCCGGTGTTTGTTGCTATGGATTTCTTAAATTTTCATGTGACAATAGAGAATCCTATCTTTACTGCAATTATTATAACTATATTTCTCACTATCTGCATATGAGAAGGGACATGAATAATCGAATAGCTTGGATGAACAATATTTAAATTTAATAAGAATAATAATAATAATAGGCAGCTAGTTGATACCAGTGAAAACTGAAAACGTAAGCTTCTGCCGGCCACATGCATTACGTGACACAAATTCAACAGATGAACAGTAACATAAATTGCTTTGATTATAGATTGTATTCAGAGAATTGTATTTTATTTTTCTTTTAGGTTCAAATTGTAACTTAGATATATACAATGCACAATTGCACATGAAGCTTTTGGTCTTTGTCGTATCATAATGCTTGCACGCTTATACATAAGTTTACTCTGCATGTCTCTGTTTTTGTTTTATTCGTCACTTATGAATTAGAATCTCTCTTCTTTTAGAAAAATATATGCTTTTTAGATAGTAATATGATAAAATAAAATACAATAAAAAATCCTATACAAACGCATACACCTAAGAATAGCATAGAGTCACAGAAAATTTGCCCCAATAAAAATGAAAAAAATTAAACAATAAAATACATTAGTCCACATGAAGAACTAAGTTATAACTATAGCTCAAATAAATAGGAAGCCCAAAAAAAAAACTACTACCAGAAGAGGATAACATGCTGAACTGATCCTAGCCAATGCAAAATCTAGGGCACCTCCATTGAAGGTTAGACCTTGATGAATTATGCTTTCTGAATGCAATGGAATTGGTGTAGTAGTGCAACATCTTAAATGCTTTCACATGTATAATTGATTTTGAACCCGCTTAGATCTCTATGTACATGGCCTTTGCATTAATGTAATTGATTCAAGACCACAAATCTCGCTACTCAAAGTAAACCTTGTGCCTCAAAGTCTTTTGCAACTGAAATAACATAACAGAAAGCTAAAAGTTAGGGAAATATTTGAAGTCTAATGTGCAAATTTCAAATCATTTTATCCAATTTTTTTTTGGTTTAATGTATCAATGACTGTCACATTTATATGCCAAGTCATATCAATGCAAAAGCATAAATCTAGGAATATGATGCATGTAATTAACTGGCAGCTGAGCATCCATAAAAAGAAAGATGAAAAGTCACCTTTTGAGGATTGAAGAACCAAAACAACCTGCATCATGACATTGTTTGGAGGAAGCTGCAATCGAAGAGGATAAAGCTTGCCATTCAAAGGACTCCGAGTGCACACAATAACACCCTCTAACCCTGTCTCCTCCTCAAACTTCTTAGTCAATTCTTCCACCCCATTCCCTTTGAAGATCAGAGAATAGCCCTGCACATTCTCATCATCCACCTCCCCATCATCCTCTGCAACATGGTAGTATATAGTTCTCCCCTCCATCTTCGGCGGCGAGCCCACATATGAATCCGATGACTGCAAGCAAACAAAGCAAGACAAAATCATCATAAAAAAACATGCTTGTCCAATATGAAATAACAGTCAGAATTAGTCCTTAAATGATAGTCAAAGGCCAATTAATATTCCTATGAACTAACTTACTGTAATTTCAACTTCACAAACTAATCACAGCTATATAATAAACAATGAACCAAGCTAATTAATCACAGCACTCCCTCCATTAAAGAAACAAAGTTAACACAAAATCAAAGGAAGCAGAGATGAAAATTTCAAGAGTTTTTCCCGAAGGCATACCTCCTGCCTAGAAAATTGAGCAGATTTGACATGATCAAGAGCAGAAGGGGTAGAAGATTCAAAATTGAGGGAATCAGAGTGAGCAAGAGGGGGAGGAGGGGGAGGAACATAATCAACATGAATCTCCAACACATCAACATCCCACAACACCCAATCCTGAGTGGAAGTCCGATGCGGAATATCATGCGTAACGGAGTTCCTCCACGGCGGCAACCCACCGTTGGCCCTCAAGTAGTTGCCGTAACGAGTCTTGAGCTTGAGATGAGAGCCGTCTCTGATGGGTTCCCATTCCACGGAGGAGTCAAGCCTTGAGGGGAGGGTTTGGAGGACCTTCCGGCCGGTGACACCGAGGAGGAAGGGCTGGTTTGAGGCTGTGAGGTACTTGTTGTGGCAGCTTTTGAGGCGTACGATGTTGTCGTATTCGGGGACGATTTCTACGAGCCACTTGGCGCTCTTGGTGGCGCCGTTGCGGTCTTGGAGGACGGATTCTTCATCGTCGTCGGCGGTCAGGTACTTGTCGTGGTGGCTGCGGAAGCGCACCACCTTGGCGCGGTGGAAGAAGTCCATGGCGGAGCGAGAAAGTGAAGTGAGGAGAGAGAGAGATGAATGGGAAATGTGTGAGCTTTGATTGATTGATTCTGGGAATTGAGATATTTGGACTTTGTCTCCCTCTTATATTTATTAAGAGAGAGAATAAGGGTGATTACTGATTACTGACTAGTTTTGTTACTATTTTTTGCTAATTATTTTGTGTTTTGGTAAACGTTTTGTATACGGTTAAGTTATGGTGATTATTCAAATAGGACATGTCAAATTTGTCAATGATTAAATCCTGTGTGGGAGATGATTTATTCAACATTGTGTGCTGTAAAGGGAGAGCCAGCAAGCACAGAGTAGAACGCGGTTGTTAGTTGGTGACGGTGGACGCGGCTATTAACTGCCAAACCCCATCAGGGATTCACGTGCATGCACCACCATTCTCATCTTACAAACTAAATTAAACATCAATCCTTCTACTTAATTGTAATGCCAAACAAAACTATGTTTTGATACTGAATTTCAGTGATGACATGTTTCACAGTAAGATTGTTCATTAACTGGGATGCAACATTCAGAGTTGGGCACGTGAACGTAGAAAGTCAGAGGAGTTGGTTTGGACTTTTCTAAGTTCTTAGGCAGCTCAAACTGGAAGCAGCTAATAGAAACAAACCTTGTGAAATTACAGCCACGGTAAAGAAAAGATAAATATTTTGCCATTTCGATAAACCGTAAACGTCATATTTTTACCATCATTAACATCCTCACATTTATTTATTTAATACATTTTTATTAACTTGAAGCAAAAGTCTTAAAGCCTAGTTAATTAATAATTCAATTAGTCACAAAAAATAATAGAGTAATGCTAGTTAACCAATAAAATTTCGACCAACATCAGCCAATAACTTGAATTAGATATTCTATTTCTTTAAATTTTGGATGTTCTGTTTTTAGGTTTCGGATGTTCTGTTTCTAAAGTTGGTTGATAGTTATTTTAGGTTTCGAATGTTCTATAACTTTGATCGTAGATGTTCTATAAATAGTGGTTATGGATGTTTTATTTTTTGTTGGCTGATTTGTTGGTTTATTAATTATCTATACTTAATCAATAATGTTACGGAATCAACACTAGGAAGCCCTTAAGGAGCTCATAATTAAGTTATTGTCCAAAAGTAAAAAAATTATCATCCGAAATAAAAAATATTATCATCCAAAATTATATGAATTATCATCCATAACTCATTATAAGTGCATTAGCTCCTACCTATCTTAGTTCTCAAGACTTTCTCATTCTTAATAATTCAATTGTCAGATGTCATCATCACAATTTATATACGCGGTAGAACTACCAACGGTACAATTATGTTGCCGTTAATTCACATCACAAAATATTTAACTTTTTTTTTTTTAAAGAATATAATAGATCAATTAACAATTATAAAACAAATGTAATAAAAAATAGTAAAAAAGACATAATTAGAGACGTACCGTAAGCTGCAACTCCGCGGGCTCCTGAGACGGCAGCAACGACGGCGATCTCACATAAGAATCAGAAAGCGCCGCGGTGGAAACAACTACATGATGATGACGATCAAGTGTCTCTTCGAAAAAGGATTCAACAATAATGTTGTCAACAACCTCCACAGTCCACAAGATCCAAGAGTGAGTGGTGGAACTATGAGGATCATCATGCGTAACTGAATTCCTCCATGGTGGAGTGCCACCGTTTCCCCTAAGGTAGGTCCCACACCAACTCCTCAGCTTCACGTGGTTACTCAACCCTTCCTTTCTTGGCTCCCACTCGTACTTCCAACTCGAACCTGCTGCATCCATCTCCGACTGCACCACCCGGTTTCCGGTCATTCCTAGAAGGAACGCTGTGTCCGTTGCCTTCAGGTACCCACCGTAGCAGCTCTTTAGCCGAATGCTGTGGCTCTTCCCTTCTACTAGCTCCACCTCCCATGTTGCGCTCTTCGCCGAGCTTTTTCTGCTCTGGTAAAGGCCTTCGCCATCCACGTCTGCGATTAGGTACTTACCGAGGTGGCTGCGAAGCTTCACGGATTTGGCTTTGTTGAAGTACTCCATTCAATAATGTCTACCAAGTGTTTGATGAATGTGCTAACTGCTGAGTAATAAATATGGTACAAGTTGTTCTTGTTTTGACCAGCACAACATATATGATTAGGATTGTTTGTTACTTGGAGGTATTAGCATAACGGACAACTTCCTTAATCAATCCTTTTGATAATATATCTATTCATAACCTCAACTATATTAATATCAGTACAGTAATCAGATTTATGCTTCTTTCAAAACAAAATTATATATCTCGTATTCTTATTTTCAAATAAGACTAGGATAATGTCAGATTTTCACATGCTACGAAATTTACAGTGGTTTGACTCCAATAGATACATAATAACCAAAGGAAGTCTAGAAGACGTAAGTAAGGATAGTCAACGTTCAAAGGAAGACCAGATGAAGATACGGGTACGAGGCAGCATGCAGATTCTGACTACGATATAGTTGGTCGTCATTCTTCAATTCAAATAAATGAGTAACAATGTCCAAATCAAATTCCACTTTCTTCATTCAATGATCTCATTTGGAGTTAATTCCCAATTTGTATATTATTTAAATAAACAAATAAAAACGATAGCTTCTGGAAGATATTGGCATCTGGAAAAGTTATCAACTGATCCCTAAGAATTTCACTTTAAAACTTCCATTGCATTCAGGATTCAAATCCAATCTGTTATGTTATGTGCAAGTGGGATGTTCTCCCAACTTCACCAGGGCTTTAAAAAATCGGTTAAGAAAATAAAGATAAAAGATAAATAGAAAAAAAAAAGTGGGCTAATAATATGTGAAGACAAAAGAATCCAATAAAGATTAATTGCCAGTGGAAAGAGTAATGTCTGAAAATCCTCAACATCAACACAAAAAAAAATTGTACTAAACATCTTTCCTCAGAAAAGCTAGTTTCGAATGAATATACAGTGGTTGCATACTATAAAACAACACAATACCACCAAACTCGGTTTACAACAAAAGACGGATTTAGGAAAGTAAAATTACAACAGTAGAGCGAAGTCACCCTCCACCTATTCATCCAATAACACAAAGAATATTGGCCCATGCCCAAGAATAAAAAATTAAACTTAGTACATGTGAACAATGACAAGATATCAATTATAAGGAAAAAGGAATATCCATCTTACTTTTGGGAAACTGCAAGACTGCTCTCAAGCAGAAAGGAAAGATCATGCATCTGAGATATTATCATTTCCACATCACCTTTTGCCCTACTTGTACAATGGAAACATCTGTCGATTATCCTCGCTTGGCATCCAAATCCGCCAGCCTGGACAAGCAACATATTGGATAAATTTCTAATTTTCGGCATCGAAAATCAATATGTAGGTTCGTAGAATGACCAAAAACCACATCAAGAAAACACATCATCAGTGGTAACATGTAAAGTCGGCCCAGGGGTTAAAATGAAAAAGCACTTCCTTGTTTCTCCAGTGCATTCAAGGTAAAAGTACAAAAAACAGGAAGTGGAAAGGATAAATATGTTAGGCCATGAATTTTGCACTAATTTATTCCTTTCTACATCATCTCTCCTATGTCCTATCCACAAGCAAGATGTAGAGCCTTGTTGGCAATGCTAAGAACTATTCCATTAGTCAAAGTCCCGTTCAACTTGTCCATCCAAACAGAACAATAATACCCTTCACCACCTCTCCAATCGAATTTAATGGGATTTACCATGACCATCAGCTTCCTCACACAACTTGCTGTATTGACAGACATTCCTTTTGCAATCATATTCAATATTACTACTGTAATCTGAATAATTAACCTCAACCATTAGTGTCAGAACATACAAATAAATTCCACTTCTCCCACCTGGTATTACAAGAAGTGGTTGAAAACTTGATTTTACTTACTCATACTTTTCAAAAACAATACAACGCATGTGTTCATGTTAATCAAGTTACCTGTTTGTGGAAGCAGCTTGAGATTGTGCACTTGTTGCTGCAGGAGTACTCTCTCGGCTGCGAAAATGTCCTAAAAATTCACACTACGAGATTTGTTTGAGGAGCTGAATAAATTCAAGACAGAACTTTGCTCAGTGCTAGAAGAATCTTGTTTAGTGGACATGCTTGTGAAGCCATTCCAAATATCATCAAATGAATCAGAAACTTTATTAGTTGTCGGATCATTTGATTTTTTTTGGCTAACCGGGTATAGATCATTTTGCATCCAATCAAAACTTTGTAATTGAACAGAAGTGTTAGCTCCAACATGTTTTTTGGTTTGATGAAAATCAGTAGAAGTCTCAGATTTCCCATCTTGAAAATTTAGCTCAGAATACGAAACACTACTGGAAGGATTAACAGAGGAGCCAGTAAAATCATTCCAATCATCAAATGAATCAGCACCTTCATTAGCAGTCACAATACCAGAAGCTTGGTTTTGTGCATTGGCTGACCCAACAAAATCATTCCAGTCATCAAATGAATCAGCATCTTCATTAGCACCCTTGGTATCAGCTGTCTTGTTATTGCTACCTGGCCATCCTTCATCCTGCATCCAGCTGAAATCTTCAATAGAAGATATATTACCTACTTCTTTTTTAGTTTGATGACAATCAGCAGAAGTCTCAGATTTCCCAGCTAGAACATTTATATCAGAATAAGAAACACTACTGGGAGGATTTTGTGTATCAGGGGATCCAGTAAAATTATTCCAATCATCAAATGAATCAGAGACTTCATTAGAAGTTGCAGTACCAGAAGCTTGGTTATGGCTCCCCTGCCATTGATCATCTTTCATCCAGTCAAAACTTGATGAAGCACCCATTTTTTTATCATCACTATCCTTTGCAAATTCAGATTTGGCAGTCTTGCCAGCTGTCTCAGAGTTGGAGAGATTACTTGATGGAATTTGTGCCTTGGCTGATCCAGTGAAATCATTCCAGTCATCAAATGAATCAGCAACATCATTAATACCCTTGGAGTCAGCTGTCTTGTTATTGCTACCTGGCCATCCTTCATCTTGCATCCAGCTGAAATCATCAACAGAAGAGCTATTACCAACTTCTGTTTTGGTTTGATGAGAATCAGTAGAAGTCTCAGATTTCCCAGCAAGAACATTTATCTCGGAGTATATAACACTGTTAACAGGGTTTTGTGAAACAGAGGATCCAGTAAAATCATTCCAATCATCAACTGAATCATCCCCTTCATTAGTAGTCACAATACCAGAAGCCTGGTTATTACTCCCCTGCCATTGATCATCATGCATCCAATCAAAATCCCTAGATGTGCCACTAGCACTAGCACCTTCTGATATTTTTTTATCATCATTATCCATCGCAAAGCCAGATTTTCCAGTCTCACCCTTTATCTCAGAGTTAGAGAGATTACTGGATGAATGTTGTGCATTGGCTGATCCAGCGAAATCACTCCAGTCATCAAATGAACCAGCATCTTCATCAGCACCCTTGATATCTGTTGTCTTGTTATTGCTACCTGGCCATCCCTCATCTTGCATCCAGCTGAAATCATCAATAGAAGAGGTATTACCTACTTCTGTTTTAGTTTGATTACAATCAGCAGAAGTCTCAGATTTCCCAGCTAGAACATTTATCTCAGAATATGAAACACTACTGGAAGGATTTTGTGTAGCAGGGGATCCAGTAAAATCATTCCAATCATCAAATGAATCAGCACCCTCCTTAGTGGTCACAATACCAGAAGCCTGGTTATTGCTCCCCTGCCACTGATCATCTTGCATCCAGTCAAAATTTTTAGACGAGCCTCTAACACCTTCTGACTTTTTTTTATCATCACTATCCGTGGAAAATTCAGATTTACCCGTGCTGCAATTTATCCCAGTGTTGGAGAGGTTACTGGACATATGCTGTGCATTGGCTGATCCAGCGAAATCATTCCATTCATCAAATGAATCAGCATCCTCATTAGTACCCTTGGTATCAGTTGCCTTGTTATTGCCACCTGACCATCCATCATCTTGCATCCAGCTGAAATCTTTAATAGAAGAGCTATTAACTACCTCTGTTTTAGTTTGATGAGAATCAACAGAAGTCTCAGATTTCCCAGCTAGAGCATTTGCCTCAGAATACAAAACACTACTGGAAGGATTTTGTGTAACAGGGGAGCCAGTAAAATCATTCCAATTATCAAATGAATCAGGACCTTCATTAGTAGTCACAGTGTCAGAACCCTGGTTATTGCTAACCAGCTGTTGATCGTCTTGCATCCAGTCAAAATTTCCAGATGAGCCAGTAGCACCTCCTGCAGTTTTTTTATCATCATTATCCTTGGCAAGTTCAGATTTGCCAGTCTCACCTGTTATCTTGGAGTTGGAGAGATTACTGGACAAATATTGTGCATTGGCTGATCCACTGAAGTCATTCCAGTCATCAAATGAATCCTCAATGTCATTAGTACCCTTGGTATCAGTTGTCTTGTTATTGCTACCCGGCCAGTCGTCATCTTGCATCCAGCTGAAATTTTTAATAGAAGAGCTATTACCTTCTTCTGCTTTGGTATTGTTAATATAAGCGGTAATTTCAGATTTTCCAACCTGCTCAGTTGTATTTGAGCTGGAATTAATACTTGAAGGATCTTGTGTACTAGCTCTATCTGGGCCAGTAAAATCATTCCATCCATCAAATGAATATTCAACAGCATCAGTTGTTTTGTTATCACTCTCTTGCCATTGGTCACCTTGCATCCAGTCCAAATTTCTAGTAGAGGAACTGGTAGCACTTTCTGCTGTTTTGGTATCATTAAAATCCACGCTCAGTTCTGGTTTGCCACTCTGGTTAGGTACCTCTGGGTTAGAAGTTCTCCATCCATCAAGCTGAAACCAATCATCTCCTGTGGATGCTGAATGATTGAAATCGTCATTTGTCTTTACACCAGCAAAATCTATTGAGGATCCAGATAGTGTGTCTTCATCAACTTTAGAATGACCAAGTGACTCGGGCTCCTCATTAACTGGACTAGAACTAGCGGCCTTAAAGTTGGTCGCCCAACCAGAAAAGGAATCATCACTCTGATCTTCCGTAGACCTCGTAGCCACTTCTGAAGCTTGGACATTCTGGAACAAACTAAGATTCTCACTAGCTTGGATAGCATTACCAGAAGCAGTACTGCCCACTTGCCCTCCGAAAGCCATTGTCTGCCCAGACGCACTAGAATCAGATTCCCTGTGATAAAAAAAACCGTCAAGATCAACTCCAGCCAAATTCAACGAACTCTTCCCCTGGAATGCTTCCATATCTGAATTACTAGACAGAGTTCTCTCTGCCTCACGTGACCATCTAATTTCCAAATCTAGAAGCTCAGATAAGGGAATCTCATTTTTAGATTCACCCCTCCTGCTGCTTGATGAATTCTCCTCCTCCTCCACAGGTGCTACCATCTCCTGCAAAAACATACCAAAACATAATTTTCAAACAAACTACCAAAAATATTAAAAAGGCAATGCCATAATTCTTTTATTGATGACAAAACTCTAAAAAAGTAAATTTTATCCAGTAGCAAATCTTGGCGATATAGGTGTGACTCTCCAGTAATCCCGTTTTCCCACCTTTTTATTCAAGTGTTATATGACAATGCTTTTCATCTTCATGGATGCTAATTCTGATGCTTCATCTATGTGGAATTGATGTTCTCTGCAGCATCATAGTCATGTAGCATCCATTGCAAAGGTGCTATGTGTCAAGACTCGAGTAGTGCAAATGCATGCATGCTTTGAGATGACGTGTAGCAGCATGTGTAAATGAACATTGAACACTTTGAATGGGAGGAAGCAAGGCTGCAGGATACAACCTTTTTGAACATTTTGAACAAAGAAGGCAAATACTATTCAAACATGCACGCGTCATTAAATCTTAGGGAGCAGATATTGGGGACATTGAGTAGCTTAGGTTCTCTTCAATTGTAGAATATTAACCCAAAAGCAACTAATCATATTTCAGCAACCAATTTCGAAAATTCAAATTGTCCTGCCAATCAATGTTTCTCACCCATTGTATCTCTATTTATAAACTACTCTTCCTCCATCAAACATGCAACGCCAACACAGAACTCAAATTGCTCTGTGAACATCAATCAGTCAGAACCGAACGATAATTAACCACAGAAATGGATGAGAAAATTAATATACTAATTACTCAAGGAAGTTAATCCCAAGAAACTAGAGTGGTGTTTCAATGTTTGGGTTGTTAGGCTTTAGGGAGTTTCACCAAAAAGGAATGATCAAGAGATTAATACCCACTTAAATGATTCTTCATGCTTCAAAGTATTCTCGTATTATTCAACAAATCTCATTTATCGAATAAACATGACTGGAATTACCCCTATGACATATAAATGTATTTGCCTCACAGTTCTAGAATTTTTCTTTTTCTTTTAACAAGAGATACGATGGGTTAAGAATAAGTATATTGAGAGTTTTAATTAAATGTAATGTAAACATTCTAAGTAGCTGCACATGTCAATAGCATGGATTCACAACTAAGCCAATCAAGCCACACCTAGTTAAATAATGTGCTCAATTATTTATAAGAATTCATCAAAGTGCTACATACAATTTCCCAATTCAAGCACTATAGGGGAACAATCTCAACCAATTGAATCAGGAGATTTGAGATTACCGATCCATCGAGCTGAAGAGAATCAAGGAGCCACTTGTAACCGAGTGTGTCCTTGAACTTGATGGGCTCGGGAGGGAGGTCCTTGTGGGGATTGGCGCCGCAAAAGACGCAGATGGAGGACTGCACCCCGCGGAGGAGCCTTCCATCGCAGTACTTGCAGCGAAGGTAGGGTGGCGAGGGATCGAGCTTGGAGACGGTTTCGGCGATGGAAGGGAGCTTGGGGAGGGAAAGTTGGTCGTTCTTCTCGGTGTCGTACCACGAGAGGTTGGCATCTTTGCGGAGCAAGATCTGCAACTGCTTTATCTGATCCAATGGCATCTCGAACGCCATTCTTAGGGTTTCGTATTTCGATTTTCTTCGATTCGCAGTGTCCTTCTTCCTCCTCTTCTTCTTCACACTCGCGGTTCAGTGATGAAATGAGATCTCAGTTTGTTAGCAGAGCCAAAAAAAGAAAACGACGCCGTTTTGCCAATAAAAAAATGCTCAAAATTTCGTTAAATAAAAAAGAATGATCCGGGATTTGAACCCGACGTGAATCGAACACGCAACCTTCTGATCTGGAGTCAGACGCGCTACCATTGCGCCACGGATCCGATGTTGGTTAATTTCTAATTTTTATTATATTTATTATTAGTATTTTGTGCGATGAAATAACTGCAATACCTCGTATGGTCAAAATTTAACGCTCTGATTAAATTCTCATGTAACGATTTTAACTGAAATCGAGGAAACATGATTCGATCTTAAAGAAAAAGTAATGTATAATATACAATATTTATTTTATATTATTGTTAGTTAAGTTCTTATATTATTAGCACAGATGTGCTAATTCACTAGAATTCATCAACTTATTATTGGGATGTGATCATTATGTAATTGTTCCTTTCACTGGAAATATGCACACTCCAAAGCTCTTGCTTTCTGATTTGCAACACTAGCTTCTTCTGCCATCTTTGCTAGTTTGTATCCACTCTCCTGAAACAAGCAAATTTGGAATAACAATATGTCATTAACTCTCCTCTTACTATTATTCTCCAAAACCATGACCAAAAAAAGGAATGTACCAGCAGATGCCACAAGAACGCGAGTCCCTGCCTCTTCTCGATTTGCCTCTTGATCACTTCAATTGCTGTATAAATTATCATGCTCAGTTAAGTTAGTTGTTTAGATAGTGGATGATAATAAGACTGTGATTTCTGAAAACTCCTTACAAAGTTAGCAACTAACTTGAAGAAGTTGCATTAGACAGCATTAGACTAAAGTTTGAGATTTTACCCTTGATTGCTTCCCCAGCATTCAGTAACATGATGTACCAAACTTCATTGAACACATCTAGTTGTTCATCAGATGCACCAATCATCTGAAAATGAGAGTTGAACTGATATGGTAAATTCCAATAATAGTAATAATAATAAGCAATGTGGAGCCACAACTCAAAAAATAGGATGATAAGCACTACAACCTTAAAAGAATAAGCATCGAAATCCAGACCAAGTATTTCCAACCCATGTCTGTAATTGCCACTCCCATAAGCATAAAGTGCCTCTGCAAGCTATGTTCAAAAAATAGAAATGAAGAGATGAATTTTATCTATGGAAATGGAAGTGTATCATTCAAGTGAACAAAGTCACATCTCGGGCATACCACCAATCCTCTATGCATTACTCGTTGCTTCTTTTTCGTCATCCTCGAAATCCTACGGTAAGAAACACAGTATTATAATCCATGATTCCAATGGTCTAGAATACTATCTGCAAAAGATGAGTTAACACTTTCTACCTGCCTTTTAATCCCTTGAGAAGCTCTTCAGCTTTGGAAAACTCTCCAGTCTTTGCAAGAGTCCACACTG